>JXCR01149147.1:296540-376946 GCA_002079205.1 Phalaenopsis hybrid cultivar
TATATATATATATTTATATGAAACTATGCACCTTTATAGATAAATTTTGGAACTTAAAATCAAGCATCTCGAACTTAGGACATCTACCTTGGAATCTCATTATCACCGAAATATCGTGCAAGCATAGCTGCCTTCACTTAAAGGCACCATGCACCATTTGTCACTCGTCCAACTTTTGATCAAGAGCATCTTAGCAATTTTTTTCACTTGTAAAATTTTCCAAATCTCTCATCCTTTAATCAAGTTTTATCAAACAAACCATATGAAGACTGTACAATTTTAAGTGCCGCCATTATTGACTCTATCTATATTAACTGCAAAGAGTAATTGAGCTTACATATTTCGATTGTAGTGTAAGAATTTTAATTTGACACTAAACGGTAGCAATACGAAATCAAGCAATAAACTCAACGTAAAAAGGCGCTCAATATCTGGAGGATACACCATTTCCATTGATATTTGTGCCATCTCTTATCGGACATACATGACAGTGATGATCGATGTCAGCTATTTCATTATCATAACTAAAAAGCAAAAAACTCCGCGACAACTAGCATCCAACTTCAAACCATTTTTTAGAAAGAATTTTGATACATCACCAAAAGAAAAAATCATATACACATACATATCTAGTATCTAAACCATTAAGTATCCTAATCATATAAAAATGTATGCATTATAAAATATATATATTTCATCATAATAAATTAATGATAGTGAAATTTTGTGTTATCTAGAGATTATAAAGTTATTTCAAGTAGTTATAAAAATTTAGGATTAAATTCATATCTAAATACATAAAAAATCACTCTTAAGACAAAGCTTTAGCAACAAATGTGTCATCAAACATGTTATACAATAAGAACCCATACCAGGTTGCGAACACAATTGAAGAAATGTAAAAGCATGCTACATGACATTCGTCCTCAAACAAAAATGAGATTTTGATAGCTTTATAGTGATCTACGAGCATGGAATAAAAAACAAGAAAAAAACAGACAATTTTATCAACATGTTCTTGCAAATTTTTCATTCCATTCCTTGAATTATTAGTGTTGTGATAGTTGTCACGTCAGATAGATATCAAACCAAGAGTCGAATGTTCTTTATACTTCATGAAAGATATTGATTTTACCACAAAGTATACATCCACAATTGATTAAAAATATAATGACATAAATAGGAGCATTATCGAGCAAAATCAAACAGTAATCTAACCGATTACTAGATTACTACGCCTCTTACGAGTACTCGTAAGAGTTCCCAAGCCAGTCCGTACCTCAATGGATAACCGTTCAGCGTCAGAGAACATAAAAGTTCATACAGTATACTTATTCCTGGCAGCTCTGTCAAGCCTCTTTGCGTCATCCTGTAAAGATACAATAATATTATGAAATCAAACTTTGTACTTCCATCAATGGAATTGGTAATAGATGCAATGCACTTACATGCGATATGAAACCAATAGACTCATTGTAGTCCATGAGTTCCTTCCATTGTCTTCCAATGATCATCTTTCATTAAAAAAAAATTAAAATAAAACAACCAATTATTTGTTAAGTAGCTTCATAACATACAGAAACAGGAAAACTATGAGGCACCCAACAATACAGCACTTAAATTACAGCCCTACTGAGACAAACATGGAGTAAACAATGCCAGAAACCATGAAGGGAGAAACTGGCTCTCAACTAACAGCTAAAACCTCGTAGAGCAACGTAGCAGCCAGCTTGGCATTCTAACAATCAGGGCATATAAAACTGCTAAACATAAGCGTTGAAGGGCAAACAAGGCTTTCACATCCTTATCTAGGAATGCTGAAATGAACCAAACTGAGCTAAAAGCCTAAAACTTACTTGGGTGATCCTCTTATTTTATTTCACTTCAATATTTTATGAAGCATGCACAACCCTCGCCGTCTTCCTAATCAATATGCGTAAGATTACAATCTCATTTATTATGCACTTCTTTATTTTCAGTTTTAAACCAAATCTATTATGAGTTAATTCCATCACTAGGTCTCTTAACCTCTCCTACTAAAGGGGCCACTTATGTTGTATTACAAACATAGAAAATAAAATGCAAAAACCCTAAAGTAAATTTTGACAAATTTTCTATGTGAAAGATTAGAGTTTTCAAGTTGCTTGGGCGCTTTCTGCAATAAATGCAATGAATATGATGTTTTCTTTTATAAGTAATAATATAAATTGTGCAATAAAAAATCTATCCCTAAAATATTTTATCAAAAAGCATCCACAGTACCATATCAATTATAACCAACCAAAAATAAAACTAACATTGGTTTGGTTACAATCACATTTCAATATTTTATCAACTGCTTACTTAGCATTAATATTAATCATGAGGCATAATTTTATCAATATCAACAATATAGTGCACGTGCAAAATATGCCAAAAACAAAAAAGAACAGTTTTCAAAATGACACAAAATATGAACAAATTGAAGTGCTATGAATTGCCCCAATATACCCGATAGTTTAATTATCATCACTACTAACATCAATGTCCTCCGCAAAAGAACCTTCACCATCAGCAATAAAAAAAAAAATTTGTGAATCTATCGCACAGGAAAAATACAATTTATTCTCATCACATGTCACGGCCATAATAGGGCATGTCCATTTAGGTTTTGTTTCTCGACTTTTTCGACGTGTATTTCAAGAGTTAAAAAACACAATAAACATGATTTTCAGTGTGGCAACAGGTGTTAAGGGTGTAGGAGGCTTGTCCACTACACTCTATTTCATGAAGCATCTGAACTTCATAGCTCCAAACCAAAGAAAGGTACGTAACACCTCTGGACTAAAACTTTTATGGAAACCCTTCCATTATTCTATCTACTATTATTTCGTTCCTTTTTTCTGTTCTCTCCATCCATGTCAGTGTTTTCCTTTTCTTCTTTTTTTTTTCACATCGAGTCGTCAAGATAAGATGAACTTTCATGATTTCTTTGTAATTACTTTCACCAAGGTGATTTGCATGTAGACAAGAAGATTGAAAGAAGAATTTGAAACCATAAATGCCTATTTGATGTAGGGGAGGGGTACACACACACACAGAGAAGGAAGTGATTTTAGTTTTGCTGGCATGAATGCAATCAAGGTTCTAGCGAGCAAGCCTATTGGCCCAAATAAAAACTATTTCTTCTTGTATTAAAGGACTTCGTCAGTATTATAGAGCAGCAGGATTCCACCGGTTATTATTTTACTTTATCCAAGATAATACAATTTTAAACAGTGGTCATAGTTTGTCATTGGATCCATTTGACAGAATTTGTGAAACTAAATCTATTTAAGCGAACCAACAGAATGATCCATTAGTTAAGGTATCAACCCTTTTTTGTTGCCTAGGTTGACCTTTTGGAAGCAGCGAGGAAAGGAGTGAGTGAGTGAGAGCGCGGGGGAGGAGGGGGGAGGAAAAAGCATGATGGAAAGAGGAGAGTAGTCAGAGAAGGTTGGGAGGATGAGCAAGAAAATGAGACATGGGAGAGAGAGGCCAAAGAAAGGGAGAGAATGAGAGAGCTAGTGTAGGAGAGCAGGGAAGAAGGGAGAGGGCATGCAAGTAGGGTACAGATTGTTAATAAAGCTTGGTCCTTATATTTTTTGTAACAGGGCACCAAACACTATTATTGAGACATATACACACACACACACAAATAGATAGATATTTTTTAAAGAAAAGGCAAGAGGTCATTATACAAGCCTCCAATCACCCCTAATATGCCTAACAATTCGAGTACCACCTCCTTAAGGCTCACGTCGCCAGAGGGGATTCGAACCACCGACCTAAGGGGTCTTATGTCGAGGATGCCAACCAACTGGCCCGGGGACGTATTATGATATATATATATATAGATTCAACAGTACATTTTGTTTCAATAAACATGGAATAATAAACAGCACATATGGATGTCCATTTGGGTAAATCATGCATCATCTTATGAGTCGCCATGTATGCTAAGCAGTATAATGATAGGAATTTAGATTATCATTCGATAGCAAAAGTAAATTAAAATGGCCGCAAAACATAGTGCTGTGAAATTAATATCTCAAACTAAAAGTAGACTACCAAATATATTAATTGCTCATATCAACAAAATAGTTTTTAAAATATATCATATCATTCAATAATAAAACTAGAAAATACTAGTATCCACTGGTTTCATATCATAACGCTCTGCATAAAAGATTCTATTCATCAGTCCTAAAATTTTTCCGTATTATCATACATAATTCACATATACGCCACTTTGAGTACTCCCTGAAGTTAACACTGACCAATCGCAATTCTCCAATAAGTTCATGAAATTCAACAAAGAGTTGCCATTAATTCAAATGCAAAGGTAAGCTATCATTAAAAAATTTATCTATTTGAAAACTATACATCTAATTGTTGACCTCTATATAACTAGTTTAAATTTTAATCAACTCAATAATAATAATAATAATAATAATAATAATAATAATAATAATAATAATAATAATAAAATTAATAATAATAAATTATATGTGTCATTCAAAATAGACGGGCCGCTTGCGAAAAAATCAAAATGAAGCTTATCTCCCTCATTTCCTTCATTCCCACGAACAACAGAATTGGACGAGACATGGGGAGAGACAAGGGAAGCGTGGTCGAGAGAGAGACAGAGAGAAGGAGATGAAGCCGCTAGGAAGAGAAGAATAGAAGAAGTTAATGCCCTAAAAGAAGAAGAAGAAGACAAGGTGCAAGAAAACCCTAGACGAAGGTGAAGAGATGTTGGCGGTCAAATCAATCAAATCAGAAATGAAGAAGGAAGAGGTGAGGGAGAACCAGCCCGAATAGCTAAAAGGAAAAAAAAATCGAGCAGTGCCGCTTACACGAAGAAGAAATGGTCGGCCCATGTCTTGTAGGAAGAGAAGAAGCCCAAACATGTTGGAGAAGAGAGTTGAGAGGCTTTGGTTTTGCGAGCTTTCAAGCAAAAAGGGGAAGACCAAACTGAGCTATTTTAATAAGGTTAGGGTTTGTTTTTTTTAGAGAAAATTTTATATATTTTAATTGATTTGCACTAAGGATTTAACAATAGATTATGTTAATTAATGTCAAAAAGCATAAGAAAAATGATTGTAAGAAGATGTTGCGACATTAGTAAGAGGTGAAAGGAATATTGGATTGGGTATTGAAGTGATTTGAAAACAACAAAGGATGAGGTAAGGATTTAATTTTAAGTTTTAAATTAATTAAATAATTACAAGACTTAAGTATTGAATTAGGATTCAATATCAATGGGCAGAAAAATATTGTCGATCGACGAGAAGAGTTAGCTTAAATAAAGGAAGGTTAGAGCTATACTTAAGTAATGTTTAAATTAATATTATGTAATTTTTAATAGAGAAATTAAATGTTGAATAGCATATGAATTGATAGAATCAAGGTCTTTAAATTGTCAAAAGAAAAAGACATTTTTAAGGTAAACATGAAATACAATTAAAATCAAGATAAGTAATTATGCTTTTGATACAGTAATATTTCTTGCTTTTAATTATATTTTTAGTTATTATAGAAAGATATCATTTTATTAATAGTTGCATAATAAGTTATTATAGAAAGATATCATTTTATTACATGACCCTTTTATTCTAGTAAAAAATATATATGTTAGCTTATTGCATGACCAGATATATATGTCAGATTATTACTTGAAATTTACAATTCTAATAAAGGTGTATCTGTTAAATTATCACATACCCTTAAATTCTAATAGAGTTGCATTTTTTTTGTAGTTAAATACAAATTATCTCATGAAAGTATTGTATGCCTTGAAAAATGAAATGAAAATATTGTATACCTAGAATCTTGTATGTACACGAAAGAGTTCACCCCCTTATGAAGTAGAAGGCACTAATGTACCTGCACACGTAGATATTATCCTAACACTCCAGACAATTATGATGTTTAGATTGCTAACCAGTGTGCCGACAGAAAAATATTTGTCAGGGGCGAGCAAGCACTTTTCCCCCTTATACAATCATGTAGTTTGAATCATGAACCGTTGTGTCAATAGAATAATATTGGTCATATGCTCCTAAAATGAATATGAAAGTTAAGAGTATGTAATAGAAGTAAAGTTATAAAACTAAACATTGGAAATTAAAGATAAATTTAATGCACGTCGAAGTTTAAGTTATTTCTATTGAGTAAATGGAATGAAAATATACACTAGATTATTATGAGATTTTTATAGTGAAATATGAAAGACCAAAATTCATATTATTTTCTTATTTTCAAGTTAATGTAGTTTATAAGTGTGATTACTCCATTGAGTTATCTTAGATAACTCAATATGTTGTTTTAATATTTTTTCAGGTTGTAAGCGTTTGAGTGACATGAATATTAGAAGAGTTAATGCGTACAAAAGGCGAAATCAACAACTGAAAATGTAAATTTCTTTTTGTTAATTAAAATGCTTTCATTAGTGGCTCTTTCAATTAATATTTGGATAATAAGTTATTGGTGATGGACATAGAATAATTAAAAACTTAATTTCACCATCCGACCATCTATTCCTATCTTGGTTAATTCTAAAAGCCTCCAACTAAGTCATGACAGAAGTGGCATCAAAACATGGTTTAGATTAAACAATATAAATCTTAATAGAAGATTTATTATGATGATTGAATCAACTGTAAAGAATATAAATTACAAATTTTAACTAAAATTAGATTGTTTTGCTTTTTTCCATAATTATGAATTAGAAGAAAGAGATCAAGGACAATGTTATAGAAATTCACATGCCCCGAAATATTACTGTCACTACTGATGTTTTAGCTTAGATGATGAATGTAGTGACTCTAATGATTAACAAATCTCAGTCTTAGGTTAATTCTAAGGAGGGATGTCAGATGGGTATGAGTCAACTCTCTTTTCTGGAGGAAAAAATCCAATAAAGGTTGAGAACTGTCTGATGAAAGTGGAAAAGATTATAGATGGAATGTTCTAACCACCACAGATGAGGGTGACACTTCTCACTTTTATCTTTGAGGGAGACGCTGAGAGATGGTGACAATGACATTTGCAAGAGAAATTTGAAAATAGAACCAGCCACTAGGTGTGGTGAGCGGAGTTTGTGGCAACCATTAGAGGCAGATTCATACTACTGTTAGGCAAAAGACAGATGCGGGACAAATTTATCAAGCTGGTGCACGAAGATCGATCAACTATGTAGTATGATGTGAAATTTACCGTGCTCGCGAGGGATGCACCAAAACTAACTTCAAATGCCAAGAAGAATTTTCACAGGTTTCTTCCTGGATTAAAGGATTCAGTTATGCAAACATTAGTGTCACTTCGGATTGATGATGACTCAATGCTAGTGAGGATGGTTGGGTGAGTGAGAATGGATTTTCAACAAGCTCAGAAGCGAAAGAACATGCAAAAGAGAACGAGCATTGGAGAAGTGGCACCAACAGTTCATTCTAAAGAGTCTAACTAAGAAAAAATAAATTCATATGTTGATGGAGATATTAGACATGTTGATATAAGCACTACACAACCCTGTGTTATGAGTGGGAAGCAAAATTACGATGAATTTTTATTTAGTTTGAAGGTGTGCTACTTGTGCAGACAATATTGACATCATATGAGAAACTGTCGTAATTCTACTTAGAGATCTACATCAAAAGCTAATTCAGGAAGGGATTCAACTCAAAGGAATTTTTAAAAAGGATCTATTCTTAGAAGCAGTCAATAGAGGATGAGAAAAAATGGTACCACGCCTTGTAAGGAGCAATCGAGACAAAAAATCCGACCAAGATCTTATTCCTTAACACAACAGGAACCTATAAACATGTTACTACTACTGATGACGCATAGACTCTAATTAAATTTTTGTTTTATAAGTGTCAAGTTAGTTATCTTGTGTTGAGTACCTTTATCGACTTCGATTTCAAAAATCAAGTATTATTTTAGTTAATTTATATGTTTCAGATGTATGGGGTTGTTCAATTGAATTATATTTTGTCAGATGTTGGATTTATCATATTTTCTTTGGTTATCACTCCACAAGAGGTTGACTTTCTTGAAGAATTTTAGATAGATCATGCTTAATCTGCATAATGATTAACTAGTGCGAAGTTCATAAATTTAGTGGACAAAATTATAATAAGAAGGGTAGATTGTAATAACTAGTTTAAATTTTAATCAATCTAATAATAATAATAATAATAATAATAATAATAAAAGCAACAAAATTATATATGTTGTTTGAAACAGACATGCCAATAGAGAGAAAATCAAAAAGAAGATTATCTCGTTACCTTCACTCCCCACGAATGAAGGAATTGAACAAGAAACGGAGAGTGAGAAAGAGGAAATGTGATCAAGAGAGATGGGAAGGAGACGAAGCCACTAGAAAGAAGAATACAAGAAGTCGGTGCCCTAAAAAGAGAAAGAAGTGAGGGTGGCACAAACCCTAGCCGAAGGAGAAGAGATGATGGAGGGTCTAATTCATCAGTCCAATCAAGCAGATATGCATAAAGACTAAAGAGTGGGTGAGGGAGAACCAACCTAAGTAGCCTGAAAGAAGGGGAAATCAAGCATTGTCACTTGCAGGAGAAAGAAACTATTGACTCGTGTGTCTTACAGAAAGAGAGGAAGCCCTAGCATGCGAGAAAAGGGTGTTGAGCGGCTTTGGCTTTGCGGACATCCCAACCAATGGGGGAAGAACCAAACTGAGCTATTTAATAAGGTTAGAATTTTTTTTCTTTGAGATATTTTTATATATATTAACTGATTCGCACTCAAATTTTAATAAAGGATCATGTTAATTAATGTCAAGTAGCATAAGAGAAACGAATGGAAAAAGCTGTTGCCACATTAGAAAGAGGTGAAAAATATTGGATTGGTTACGGAAGTGATCTGACAGCAACTAAGAAGGAGGTAAGGATTTATTTTTAAGTTTTCAATTCATATTTTAAGTATTGAATTAGGATTCAATATCAATAGGTAGAAAAAATTGTGGTTTGAGGAGAAGAATTAGCAACAATAAAAAAAATTAGGACTTTATTTCCAAAATAATGTTTAAATTAATGTTATTTAATATTAATATTAATTATAATAGTTAATAAATGAAATCGAATGTGAAAGTCTTATAATTGAAAGAATTGAAAGAATCAGGATCGTTAATTATGCTTTTAAGTTAAAGTAATATTTATTACTTTTAAACATGATTTTACTTACAATCTTTCACTATTAGGTCTTATATCAATGAATTTAAATCACATACGATTCTTCATATTTTTATTCAGAAATTATGTTTATTAAATATTATTATCTTAATAGTTGCATAATAATTTCTTTTAGGAAGATATTAGATTGATAGATATTAAATATCTCCTCAATCTTCCAATCAACTTTCACGCTTGTCAAGATTTCCCCGTATTTGCATATTTGACATGCTTCCCATCCCAATAACCACTTGTCAGTAGCTCTAATTTTGACTGAAACCCTCCAAATTGACTATTCCTGGCACGCGATCCCATTAGCACACTAGCTCACACAAGCTACTTGTAATACCCTTTTCAATGAGACTGCACAAACTCTCTCCTCTCTCTCTCTCTCTCTCACTCTCTCTCTCTCACTCACCACACACAATTGCTCAGCTCTGCCTCCGACCGTTTCACTCATCTCCCCCCATCCAAAGAACCGTCTTTTTGATAGCTATTGCTAGTTCCACGACATCATTATTTTATCTTTCCTTAAGCATCACACTCGCACGACATCTCCTACTTGCAGTAGCCAACCTCACCACCCTCCACACTTATGGAAACCAAATCCAAACTCCCACAAAAGCAACTAATTTCACCCATTCATCAAGCTTTATCATCATTTGATGACAAACTTCATCTACTAACCACTAGTTGAACAATCTCATCATCAACAATGGAATCCTACGACCACCAGTTCCCCATCTTCCTATCTATCTTGATAAAATTGTCTGTCTTTTAACATCACAACTCTAACACCTACCTAACCCCTCCTCATTCGATGTCGAAGCTAATTGACATATCTCACTCCTTCAATGAGCTCATCTCCATAACTCCAACAAACTTGTAGCTAGGGGTGTAAAAGAGTAGAGCTTGAGCAAGCTCGAGGCATGTTTGTGTTCGGCTCGTTGAATTTTTTTTTTTTCGTGTTTGGATCATGTTTGAAACATCTCGTAAATAACCCGTTCATGTTTGGCTCGCTTTAAACTTGTTTGTTCAATTAATTTCGTGTTCAACTAAAATTAAAATTTCAAAAATCAAATTCTTTTAAATTTTAAATTATTTTAAAATGAATAAAAAATAAAATATATTCTAGATTCACAGAATCACAAACCAGTGAAAGGGTTAAGCTGAAAACTTTAAAACTTCTCCGTTTCAATTTTTCGGATTTCTCTCACTGTCATGTTGTGGGGCTCTTACCTCACATTTGGTCACCTCATTCTTGGTCAAAACATTCTTCCATTCTTCCTTCAATGGGTGGATGTTCATTTAAAATATCTATTTTCATTAATCGTAAAAAGAAGTTAACGTGCAAAAGGAATGGCATAAGGCATGATCAAAAGATGCCATGTCCTCTCGGCGAATGAAAAAAGGCTCCAAAGATTTAGAAACCAAAGTAAAAGAAAAGCCATGAGAAAAGCCCTTAGGGCACAAAATGGGCAGCTCATTGAGCTCCCGAGGAACAAAATGAAAAGAGCTTGTCTGAAAGGCATAAGAANTGGCTGATTTAGTGCTAAGAAAGAGCGCTAAAGCCGCACGGGTGACTTGAGGAAAGTTTAGTCCGTGACATTAAGCTCTCTTTCATTTAGCATAAAAATTCTGTTTAAAAAAAATCTCATGTTTAAGTTGGTTATGTGACCTTATGGAAGATTTTATGCATGTGTTTGTCTTTCCAAAATCCCATGAAAATATGTTTAAGTTAACGTGTTTAAATCCTTACGCAAAATTCCATGCAACTTGTGGTTTAACGCGCCTTACAATATATATATATATATATATATATATTATGCAAGTTATGGTTTAATGTACTAATCCAAAAATTATGCAAGTTGAGGTTAATGTGTTTATCCAATAATCATGTAAATTGAGGTTTATGCGGCATTATGAAAAATTTTATGCATATGTGGTTATGTTCTTTCCAAAATTCCATGAAAATATATTTATGTGAATGTGCTTAAATCGTTATGCAAAATTTCATGCAAATTGTGGATTAATGTTTCTTGAAAAAAAAATAATAATATTGTAAATTATGGTTAAATGTGTTTATCCAATAATCATGCAAGTTGAGATTTAATGTGTTTATGTAGACAACATGCAAGTTGTGGTGTTTGTGTTATTTTTTGGAAAAGTCATACATATTGTTTTGAAAATTCATAAGAAAGTGTGATTCTTATATAATTAAATTAGAGTTTTCAAATTAATGAGTTTAGGATAAGATCACTTGCAAACTTATAGGTTTAAGTCATGAAAGTTTATACATTTAGGTAGGAAAATAATTGAAAATTTTTGCGAAAGAAAGTTTTTTATTAAAAAAGTAATCAATCAAATCTAAATGTGCAAGGGTTTACAAATACTTTCATAAAATTTCATGCCTAAATAGAGAGAGATTATTATTATTATTATTATTATTATTATTATTATTATATAGTAGGCTTTGGACGCAGACTCGAACGCTGCTGGCCGAGCCTTCGTCCTTAGTCGCGTCGCAAACGTGTCGTTCTTTGTCGTCGTCTGTTTCGTCGTCGTCTGCGTTCGAGTGCGTCGACCGAGCCTTCATCCCCGGTCACAAACTATGTTCTCGTCTGCTACCTACTCTGCAATATTTCCTCACACAATGACTTACATCGGTCGCAGCCTTCATCCCCAGTCGCAGTCTGTGGCCTTTCTTGTCTGTCAGAGATGGCCTCTGGGGTGCTTTCCTACGCCACCGCCCTCGCAGGTGATAATCTCGCTAAACCCGCTGATGCTAAAGTGGTTCACAAATGCAGCATTCATTTCCACCTTGCAGATAGTCCGATGTTTTCGAAGATGAACCATGATTCTGTTGCAGGATTTGAAAATTGCAATCTCATCAAAAAAGTAGAGAAAAAAACGAGCAAACCAGCACTATTCATCTCTAAAGTTGAAATTTCAACTCGTGCAAGAAAATACAAATTTTTACCAGTTAGAAAGTTCCAATTAGGTTGCCCTAAGATGGAGGTTTTCAGGAAGCTTTTTAAAGATTTCAAACTAGTTGGGGTTTAGTAGGTGGGCCTTTTCGACATAAGACGTGTTATGATACAACTGAGCATCAAAAAAGATTACACAAAAATTTTCTCAAAGAAATTCATCACAATCGAGGGCAATCATATGAAATTTCTCAAATGGACCCCTGATTTTGATCTCAGTCAAGAACCCCCAATTGCGCATATCTGGTTCTCATTACCTGAACTCAAGTTTCAATTTTTTGACCTATCTATCTTATATGCAATTGGGACTATCCTTGAAAAACCTTTACAGGTACACATACCTAGAGTTTATTTCTCAAGGCCCTGTATTACAAAGATTTTGATTGAAATGGATATTACACTGCCAGATGTAAAAGAAGTCTGTTTTGGCTATGCTCACAATGGTGATTGGCAGAAAATCATTATGGAATAAAAACTTCACTTCTGCAAACACTACAAGATATTTGGACACCCGCAAGAGAAATGTTTCAAATTGCACCAACAGTTGAGAACTAATAGTCAAAAGCAGGAACATATTGTTAGAGCACCTGAACACGCTCCTAAAAAACCTGATAACAGCCAACCTGATGAGGGATTCAGCACAGAAATGGTGTCCGCCCATGAGAACCCTTATCCTGACCATACTATAAGGGATAATGTTCCGACTGAAAATTAAAATAACCCCGCAGCTCCTATTCAAGAAGCATCAGGTGCAGAGGTGACAAATCACACTTCACATATACTTGAACCTATCGTTGTGGCAACGAATATCTTTCCTTCTACGGCTGTTCTAATATCTAATCAAACCGAGGATCACATGAGCAGTCTTCAGACGAAGAATGACAGGTTTACACTTCTGAGCGGAAGAAGAAGGCTGGGGGCACACTCCAACTTGGAAACTTAATTGATGATGTTTTGGTTACACTTGACAATGACACGACACTTCAAAGTTTGTTATTTGACTCCGCTCCCAAACAAGAGGAAGAGGCAAGACTAAGCTAGCTCGTCCCTAGCTACTTATTTTTTTTCTTTTTTTTTGCATATCTTAAATTTCTTTAGTCTCTCTGATCATTTTGTTCAGGTAGTACTGTACTTGGTATTGTATGGGTAGGATGCCTCTATTGGACCCTCTCATACAACCTTTATGCATCATTTCTATTTGAATAAAATGAACCCTTGGGCGTTTCAAAAAAAAAAAATATATATATATATATATATATATAAATCTCCAAAATTATCATTTTTGTAAGCTTAAGTTTAATTCAAACATAAAAGAGTTAAGCTTAATGAATTTTTATAAAATTAAGTAAATCCAAATTCATTTTTTTTAAATCCTAAGCTTAGGGTCTATTTGGGATCACTTTTTGTTTTAATTTTAAATATGTTTTGTTTTTGTTTTATTTTTTATTTTCTGTTTTTAAAAAATGTGTTTGGTATTATTATGACTTACATGTTTTTTAAAACAAAAAGTATAAAACATATTTGGTAGAGTAACTTTTATTTTTTTTAAGGAAAAGATACTACTTTTCTTAAAACAATTGGGTCCATGTGCGCATCAGTATTAAGCTCTGCCACCATAGCGTATAAGACTTCTTCCTTACTCCACCCAGCATGAAGCATTACCTATGGGCTGACGGTCTATGGCGGCGGGTGCGTGGCAACCAGAGGCTACTGTGGTTGCGGCGGGGGCCAATGAAAAGCGGCGGGCACCAGTTGCAACTGGCAAGGGCTCGCGGCGGGCAATGAGCGATGGTGGGTTGTGGTAGGAGGAAGCAGTGGATAGAGGGGGGCAGCGGTTGACGGCTGGCGGCAGCAGTCTGCAGCGACTGAAGGCCGGCCTGCTACAGTTGGCAGCAGTCTACGGGCGGTAGAGTCTCACAGAGGTAATGCTCAGAAAAACATGTTTCTAAAATAGTAAAAAACAAAAATTTTGTGCTTTTGATGTTTTGGAAACAAGTCTTATGTGTTTTAAAAACAAAATAAAAAAACAAAAAACGAACGCTTTCAAATTCAAGGCAAATACTTAACTTTCAAATCAACCTTAAATTTTAAAACTTAACCCTTAAAGTTAAAACTTCTCAAATAATTCAAAATCATAAAAATTTAAAATATGAGATTTAACTTCCACATTATCTAAATCCCTTTAATTTTCAAAACACTTTAAATTTTAAAAAATATTTATACCTTAGAAAAAGTCTTTTAAAACATTTAAAACTCAACCCTTTTTTTACCAACCAACTTTAAAAAAAAACATAACCAATTAATACACTTTGAAAATTACTACTTTAACATTGCATACATTTTCAAGTAAGTTTTTATATGTGTAAACTCTTATGCTAAAACATAAAGCTAAGACAAGTCATGCAAATCTTATATGTTTTACAAGCTATAAAAGTGAATTTGCAAGTGACAGCACATAAGAGTGCAAACCCTAAAACTAATTTATAATTATATATCTAATAATTGACTCATCCACATATTTAATACTTCTTTTTGAATGATAAAATATACCTCTCTCTCTCTCTCTCTCTCTCTCTCTCTCTCTCTCTCTATATATATATATATATATATGAAAGGTGGCNGACGAACTTTAGCAACTGCGGCGGTATTTTCACGCTTGAAGAAGAGGAAGGATTTCGCGCCTGATTTTGTTTCGTCTTCCCGTCTAGTGAGTTTTCCCGTCTCTGCGACTCGTCTTCTCGTCTTACTGCATTTTCTCCATTTTAGCTTCGACTGTTTGGACGCTAAGCTTTTCGCGTGCTTATTAGAGCTTCTTTCTTCACTGTTTTTAACGCCGCACTTCCATCTATTGGGGATGGTTTCGGACAGATCGTATGATATTGCCCTTGCGGGTGTCCACGCCTCAGGTACACTTAAATCATGTTATTTCCCTCTTCGTTTGAGTGGGCGGAGGACATCAAGAAACCTGGTAGAAAGAATGTCAAGTCTGTCATCTATTTTACGAAAGCTGAAATTATTCAACTTACTTCCTTCTGTCGTCTGAATTTGGTCGGGAAATTTCTGTATGACCATCCTAAAATGGAGCTTATTCGTAAGGAATTTGAGCTTATGCACCTTGTCAAGTGGTGGAAATTTGGACTTTTAAATGGAAGACATTCTTATTCAACTTAATAATGAAGAGGATTACACATGTTTATTTGCTAGAAGATAATTTAGATTAATAAAAGAGCAATGAAGATTCGAAAATGGTTTGTGAATTTTGACCCACAGACGAAACCACCAATCATTCCAGTTTGGATTTCTCCCTGGTCTAAAATTTCATTATTTTACTAAAAAATATTGTATTTTATTGTCTCTGCTTATGATAAGCCACTCAAAACGGGCATCCTACTTTTAATATTTCTCGTTCATCTGAAGCCACTTCTGAGGAAATTTGGTTGGGTTGAAACAGACTACTTTTGAAGATGACGCAGGGGAAGACGCAGCTAGGATCTGATGTGAAACAACGTAACAGTTGCTAGGGTTCGCCATGAGTCGAAACCCTAGCAGAGCCAATAGCGGANTTTTGTTTAAAAAAATCTCATGTTTAAGAATAGGCTGTGGATTTTGACCCACAGACGGAACCACCAATCATTCTGGTTTGGATTCGCCACCCTGGTCTGAAATTTCATTATTTTACTCAAAAAATATTTTACTTTATTGTCTCTGCTTATGGTAAGCCACTCAAAACGGGCATTCCTACTTTTAATCTTTCTCGTTCATCTAAAGTCAGTGTACTTGTTGAAAGAGACATCATTTCATCCGCTTCTGAGAAAATTTGGTTGGGTTTAAATAGACTACTTTTGAAGACGATGCAGGCCGTAACAGTTGCTAGGGTTCGCCATGAGTGGAAACCCTAGCAGAGTCGATAGCAGAAGAAGATGACGTCATTTTATATTATATATATATATGTATGTATGTATGTGTATATATATATATATATATATATATGTTATTATAAATATATTTTGTATGTGAAAATAAAGTTTAAAACAAGTATTAAAATATGTGAATAAACTTGAGTATTAAATATGAATGTATAAAAACCTTGAATAACATATACTGCATGAAATCCTATGTGAATTTTCATTTTAGAAATCTTTTCAACCATAAATTAACCTTCAAATTCAACTCTCAAATCAAAACTTTCAAATTCAATNCTAAGTATTAAATATGAATGTATAAAAAACTTGAATAACATATATTGCATGAAATCCTATGTGAATTTCCATTTTATAAATCTTTTCAACCATAAATTAACCTTCAAATTCAACTCTCAAATCAAAACTTTCAAATTCAATTTTTCAAGTCAAAACCAATCAATTTAAAAATTTTCATATCAGCAAACTCAAATCTTCAAATTAACATTCAAAGAAACTTTGAACCTTTGAATCAACATTCAAATCAACCTTCAACTCAAACTTTAAACCAATATTCGAATCAACCTTCAATTCAGACTACATACCAACCTTCAAATAACCTTCAAAACATCCAACCCAACTTCATTCAAATCATATACTTTAAATTAATCTTTTGAAATCAAACCCTTCATCTCAAATCAAACCTTTCAACACAAATATGCCTTTCAACTCAGATCATGCCTTTTTATTCAAACCTTTCAACTTAAATCAAAATTTTCAA
This sequence comes from Phalaenopsis hybrid cultivar, assembly GCA_002079205.1. Lineage (NCBI taxonomy): Eukaryota > Viridiplantae > Streptophyta > Magnoliopsida > Asparagales > Orchidaceae > Phalaenopsis > Phalaenopsis hybrid cultivar. Next base: position 313,429 of record JXCR01149147.1, read on the forward strand.
TTCAACTCAAACCTTTTGAATTCAAACATTTCAAAGTCAACATTTCAAATCAAACCTAACTCTTTCAATAATTCTTCAATCACAACCTCAAGGTATGCATTCTTCCAAGAGTTGGTTAATCTCTTTCCTAGGTCATTTCACGATACACAGATGTTGCATTGTAAGTCAAAACCTTTGAATTCCAAGAAAAGTTTTTAAATCCTGAAATTCTCTCATTTGAAAATCTCTTCAAATCTTGAATCTTTTTCATTTGAAAATACAATCTCGAGATCCTGTATGATATAAGCCAATATTTTGATCGAGAGTTTCTCGGGAGTTCACAACTCCTAGAATATAAATAACTATGAGAATTTGTCATTGTCGAGATATCAGGCCCCATAATTAAATAAACTCTCTTACGCTCGTAAGATAGGGGAAAATTCTTTGGTCGATCCAAGCCCATAAACTTTAAATATATTCCTCATCGGAATTATTAAATTTATTTTAAAGTGTTATTTGTGCTTCTCGGGGTGGTATATTATTCTTCAAAATATCATCTGATCATTTAAATGAAAATATTTCAAGACTGTGGTGGACACATCAACATAACAAAAAATAAATTCCTCACCAAGCCTTTTTTGTCGACTCTGCTGGGGACGATTCCTCTCCATCTCTAATATTGGATTATATTACTTTTCATCGGTAACGTGTATGTACCCCTCATAGACTCAGATTATCCTTCTCTTTCTTGTTTGACTTTCCATCCACCAAATCATGGAATGGGTCCACCCAATATCCTTAAACCCTTGGGTCTTTTAAACATCTCATTTAACATTTGTTGAATCAGTAGGCTTTAAGAATTTCTTTTATCAAAATTTCTCATATCCAAAATTCATTCTTTTAATTGAATTCTTTTTTGAACAAGTTTTTTCTTAAATTCATTAATATTCAAAGATTCAAGGATTAATTTCTTGTTGACATCCTTCTTTGTATTTGAATTACATGAAAGATGTCCCTTAAAGCATATTTTCTTCTTTGAAAATAGAACAAACCTCATACTTGACTCGATTCATCTAAATGAAGGGACTGTCATTAAATTTGGAATAAGTTTTGATAACTTCAAAATGCTTTGTTGTGATCTTAGTTATTCTACGGTAGACCTCCAAATTGATGAAAATGAGCTACTGATAAAATTTAATCTCAAGTTCGAAGAAGATTTCCCACCCCTACAAAAAAAGTTATTAAAATAACTCCTGTTGTGATTATTGTTATTATTGTTGTTCCTAAGATTCAAAAACCTTTTGAGAAAATGGAAATTGACTAAGCCTCTTAAATCTCTGAACCTGCAAACATGTTGAAGTCATGGATGACAAATCTGTTGAAGTGATGGATGAGAAATCTCTTAAAATGTTGGGTGAAATTTTCAATGTTCGGTCATCTTCCAAAACTATCCGTGTTAACCAAGAGGAAATACAAGCATAGAAGGCTTCGTAAGAAGTATATATGGGCTAGCAAAGAAAGGAAATTGGCTGAAAAAGAGAATGCCCATGACAACGAATTTGACTAACCTAAAATTTCTCTCTTGGGAGGAAGTCCATTTCACTTGTTTTCTTCCACACAAGATGTGTGTAGAATTAATTAATTCACCTCCACCTCCTTTTGAGTATGAATCTCCTAAGAAGTCTAGTTTTGCTCGTCTATGTGAAATATTTGAAAGAAAACAAGGAGAGAGAACTACACTGTGATGAAAGTTATTAACTATATAAGAGGTATAATGTCTCAAGATGATAAAAGAAAGTTCTAAAAGTATGATAGATTCCCGAGGAAGAATTATGAGTATCAAAGGAGCTCTTATGCAAAACTTGGTAAGAATAGACATTACTACAAACACTTCGAACATTGAAACACTAACAGCATAGTATTAACTGGCTCTAAAAGATTAAGGTAGGTCACTACCCAATCATTGTCGCTGGACCTTACACCGCTATCATCAGAAACACTTCATTTATCCCAAAGTTTCTTTTTATATCACTCAAAATGTATTCTTTAATCCCAAGGTTCCTCTAGAAAACCCCAACTATTGAACATGAAAATAGAACGTCCCCATTAGTGATAAAATTACGGTTTGAAGTTTATGTACCACCTCGTAAGAGTGATGTTGGATTAGAAACCTCACTTCACCATATCAAAGGAAGATGTCATAACCTAAAGCAATAGCAGAGCTTGCATCTGAGACTACTACGAAGGAAGTGGAAATAAAAACCAGAGGTAACAATGACATTCGTGTTACTTGAAATCAAGATAGAAAAATGGAGGAAGCTGAAAAAATAGAAGAAATGGATATTGATAAATAACCTAAGTACAACCCAGTTGATCCGGAGAATATTAGTGGCTGGCCAATTGATGAAATGGTAAGTGAATTAGAAGCCAGCATTAAACAACTCAAATAAAAAGTCTTAAAAAATTTTGAAAAAAATGTTACTATTATGATTGTTGAAACTAGCCATGCCCAAAAAGAGCGATAGGTTTGTGTTGATCTCAAGATGTTTTGGTTGAGGAAGGTGTTGTATCTGACACAGCCCGACAGACTTCTATTAAATTAGTTGATGCAGAGGAATGAACAAATAAAAAGAATTGAGAAAAATATAGAAGAAACACATTCTTCTATTCATGTAATTTAAAACACATGTCCAATAACATATGCACATCATCAAGATGTTTTAGCTGAGAAGTGTATCCCACCTAATACAGCTTATCGTCTATCTAACGATTTAACACAGAGATGAGCAGATAGAAAGACTATGAAAAATTATAGAAGAACTATTGGCTTCAAAATCTATGACCCAAAATCAAACTCCAACATCTGTACAAGTAAATGTGAAAATGAAGGAACTCAAAGTTGTTTGTCCTGCTGATAATTAAAAAGACAATAGCAGTTGAGGAATTTTCCAAGAAAAATTCAGAAGTCACATTTATCCCTGATAAAGACTTGGAGTCCCGCGTTGAACAATAAGTAAAGGAGGTCGTCGCTCAAGCCCAAAGTGGTTCATCAATGCCTGTTGTAAGCCCATATCCTGAAAAAATTTGATGGTGCAATACCCTAAAATATTTGTACCACAATTCTTCAGAGTATTTGATGGAACAAGAAATCCAAGAAAATAGTAGGCATATTTTTAGGCTAGCTGTTGCAATGTTGAAAAAAGTTATGCTTTTTTTTGGTCAGTTTATCAATAGTTTGTCCAGAATAGTATTTGATTAGTATGTTAAATTGCCTGATGAATCAATTAAGAAATTTTCTGAATTGGAAGAGTTATTCATAAAACAATTTGTCGGAGTTTAATATCATATCACGATTGATGACATGGTTGTTGATAAACAGAAGCCTAATAATACTCAGATCGACTATATCTTGAGACAGAGAAATTTCAGTTTAAAGTGTAAATCTTAGTTACAAGACCAGCATGACATTGAAATTATACTTAAAGAATATTCATAGGCTAGTTGCTTTCTTCCTAAAAGGATTTACTATAAAAACTTCTGAAAAATTATTGAGCAAGGCATATAACCTATAAAATGAAGCCAAGCAATTGTCATTCCTAACTCTAGTAGCCAAGTAAAAACCTCAGAAAGCTTATAAAAGAGATCTAGGATTGTGTTTGCAATCGATAATGAGAAGCAACTCATGAGATTACAACCTAAAATTTTTAAGAGACAATAGTGGCAGCCACCTCAACAATAAAATCCACAACAGCAATAACAATGGAAGTCACCGGAATGAAAATAGCAATGAAATGCACCACAACAACAATAATAACGAACATAACAACTTTATAGACCTGGAGGAAAAATGATTTCTAGATTTACAATCAAAAGAATGAAGTACTAGTTTTATTCTTTTAGGATGAAAACATAAAAAAGATGTTCAAAAACATTGAAGAATCCAAATTTCAAGTTGCCTGAACCCTACAAGCCAGAAGAAGTAAAAAGAAATAAGGGACCTAATTGTTGTCCATACCAAAGAATATTTGGGCACTAAAGAATCGTTTTTAAAGGTTGGCTGGAAAGAAACCATAAAGACGGGACCATCGCTATCCCAAAAGAATATCTAAAGGGAGCAAAATGATCGTCCATCATTGTTGTCTTTGGTGAAGACATGGAACTCACTTGACCCCTATATAGAAGAAGGTTGGAATGTCGTTATGCCCATAACCTCTTGGAAGATCACCAACCAACTCCAAAATTTTTTTGCATAGACTCCTGAAAGAAAGAACTCAAGCACCTGTTAGACCAAATGAATTTGTAGTTTCTCAAAATAAGAAACAAATAAAACTAGTAAAGAAGTTAGCAGAAACTAAAACGAAGGCCAAAGGAAAATAGTACGTAAAGAAACAATTAAGGTTTTTGAGAGTAATCCTATGAGGGTAGTTGTTTCGGGCAAGGGCGACCTAGGACTCTTGTTGCAGCACTTACTCTGTATGGCATTTTAGTTCCCTCTTCAACTATCAATGAAATGAGTAGTGGTTCTGGGTACGTTCTGTCTCATTCTGACAAACTTTTTTTGATTGACTCAAGCAGTGACTTAAATAGCAACAAAAATTCTAATAATTCCAAGAAATATAAGTTTCAAGGCATAAAAGAATCCATTGAGGATGCTTACAAAAGTTATGACTTTTATTCCCGATAGTGATGCCCTGTTCTCAACTTTTTGGGTACACATCGATATTGGGATGAAATATTCTGACTTCGAAATATCTCAAGAGGAAGTCCTGGAAGGCATGGAACAAGTAATAGATGACGCTACGACCCCTATAAATGATGTTTTTGAAATTAACATTCGAGGTGGCAAAAAGCTTCCACCTCATAGGACACATCAAGAGACAGACCCCTCGCACCCCTGCAATATGCTCAAAGTTAAAATACACCTGTGGAGGATTCATCTAAAATTGACTATAACGTGTTGTCTCATTAAGAAAGTTGAAAGCTAAACTCAGTATCTATGATGCTCTCCTTTTATCCAAAGAGATGAGAGAATCAATGATTAACTAGATCATGAAATCTACATGGGTCAATTGGCACATGCTCTTTTAGAAGAATTAAATTGCTTCAATGTAGTTCCCAAATTAACTTTCACCAAAGACAACCTTCTATTAGAAAACAACTGATCATAATTGACCATTTTACATATCTGTAAATGTGGGATGATTCTCAATGCAAAGTTCTTATTGATCCGAGACATAGTGAATTTGGGAACACTTGTCTATCTAGACGTTGATGCACACAAACTCTCATTTGATAAGATGTTACATGGATTCAATGAGAAAGGTGGAATAGATCTAGGCTTTATTATCCTCCTACACAAAATTAGGGATTTCTAGACAAAAGTTGAATTCCATTTCATTGACTCAAAGCATCCTTCAATGTATTTATAGGATGAACTTAGGATGAACTTGGCTTTATGAACACAACATAGAGCCCACTTCTCTTCATCAATGCATTACATAAGGGTGTGATTACATCGAATATTAAATTAAGAGTGATCTACAACCATTCTCGATCCATGATGTTAGAATTTATGAAGATACAATGTATTACGTGCTAAAGAAGAAAATTATCTTCTCTAGAGAGACAATCGCAACTAAAAACTTGGAGAAAAAAGAAAAGAAAAGTTTCAAAAAAGAAATGATTGAAAAAGAAGAGACAACAAAAGAAAAATGTGAAAAAGGAAAAACAAGAAAAGTCACTAGAAGCAGAAGATGGATCCCAATTTACAATTAAACAGTCCTACACCTCTTCAAACGTACGAGTAGGTGATAGAACTATAAAAAGTTGCAAAAGAGTTTAAGGTGAGAACCAAGGGTCCACTACAGCAGCTTCTCAACCAAATTTAAAAGATAAAACTTTTGTGATGCATATTGACTTGGAGTCCAACTCGAAGGATGAGTCATGCACTGTAGGTTGGTCCGTTACCTCAATGAAATTAGAAATCCCATGTAAGAAAACAGTAAAGATGAAAGAACAACAGGTACAAGTCAGGAAAAACATTAGTCATCAATGTACGAAAAGATTAATCAGTACGTCCACACTTTAGCTTTAACCCACTATCTTCAGATATAATGACTATGTTGAAAGTTAAGGTCGCACCATAATTAAGTGGTTATCAGAGTCAGAAGTTCTAAAAATGGTCATCATCTTCAAGTCTTAAAAAAGATATAGAACTTGAAGATGAACTCCCAAATGAATTAATAGAACACCCTTTTGATTAATACTAGGCTTATTTTACTAAACTAGTGTAACAAGCTTTTTCAATACAACGCACATGGTCCAAGAGACAAACACACTACTTCAAAAATCTTTGGGATATTGAATGAACAAGAGTCAAGTCAAGGGCTAGTGCAGGATTTGCCACTATATAACAAGTTGATGATAAAGAATATTGCTTGGTCGTTACTGACTCCAAAACCTAACAAAATCTTTACAAAATGTAAACACTCTGGTGATAGTGTTTGTCTAAAAATTTTGGATGATCCGGATGACCTTTCAGTTAAGAGATGCACCTCTTGAACTAGAGGAAGAAATTAAATCGACTATTGATGAACTGAAAAAAATAATAGTGAGAACTCATGAAAACTCTAAGCCGACTTTTATAATTTTTCTTTTAAATGAATATGAGACTAATAATCTCCTCCAATTACTCAGAGCTTAACAATGAAGAAATGTAAGGATTAGCTCTCAAAATGGTCGTTCATATCTTGGAAACACAACCAGAAGTCGTACAAGTTAAGCAAGCCACTCGACGAATGAGGCTAGAGATTGACCAAGAAGTGATCACAGAAGTAAATAAGTTGATCAAGGACGGCATTATCTAAAAAGAAAAATGCCCTTCCTAGTCGGCTAATATTATGACATTTAAAAAGAAAAATAGATAAATTTGTGTGCATTGAATTCCATGGTCTGAACAAGGCATGCCCAAGGAAGAATTCTATTCGCCCATTCCAAATTTAATGGTTGACATTGTCTCTTCGCATGCAATTTTCTTATTCATGGATGGGATCTTCAGCTATGAGCAAATCAAAATGTCTCCTAAAGAAGAGAGACAAATTGCATTCCATAGTCCGATATGAGTTTATTCTTTTGGCCTAAAAAATATTGATGCTACCTACCAATGAGCTATGACAAGAATTTTTATGAGCTCATCCATAAACAAGTAGAGTTATGCTGATGACTTGGTAATTAAGAGCAAAGAAAAAGAAGAACACACGTATGATTTAAGAATTATTTTTGAACATCTTTCTATACAATCTTAAGATTAACCCCTTGATTTTTGCAGCCCAAAAATTAAAACTTTGCATTCTCTCTCACAAAACCAATTTTATTTTTTATGTTTAATCATTTGCAATATTTCATGACTTATCTAACTCTATCAGAAAAATTGGTAAGATAGTCAAAGATCTTATTGTAATTTAATATAATATTTATGCATTCGAGTTCTATCAAAGGTCAGGCTTTGGATGATTTCTTGGTGGCATATCCATTGTCTAGTCACATTCCCTTGAATGACAACCTACTTAATGAACAAGTCTTAACTCTAGAAGATTAAGATAAATCCTACTGAAAGTTCTACTTCGATGATACTTCATCTACCAAGAATGGAGAGAATTCACAATTAGTTATCTGGGTCAAAGTAGGGATATGATCGATATCATAAACCCTGATCGTGGGATGATGAAGTTTTCAAATCTATCAGAGTCGTTTACCAATGAAGTGGCACAATACAAAGCTCTAATTACTAGTCTAGGAATGATAATTTTGATGGAGATTCAAAACATCAAAATCTTTAGAGATTTACAGTTAGTGATCAATTAGATTGTTTGAGCATTCAAAATCTCTAAACCAAGACTCCATCAGGCTACCAGGAAACCATGAAGTTGCTTAATCAAATACCAAGTATCATCTTGTACTAAATATCCAGTGGTAGCAATACCATCGCAGATGCTTTAGAAAGGCTAGCAAAAGAGATAACCTACCTTGAAGAGGAGTCTATATGGATTGAAGTGCAAGAGTTTCATGTCCTGTCATTCATTGACAAGAAAAATATTTATAGAAACAAGATTAAAGGGCAGGTAGTCATTATAGTTGAGGTTTCGACCGATTGGAGACAAAAATTCATAGATTACCTATAGAAAGAAAAAATACCTCAAGAAAATTCATTAGCTCATCAAGTAAAGTCCTAAGCATTACTCTACACACTTATATGTGCTACATTATACAAAAGATCATTCGACCGCATGTGGCTACATTGCTTAAATAAACATGAAACCTAGAAGATTGTCAGATAGATACATTACTGACTATGTGGTGCTCAATAGTCTAATCCCGAGATGAAGTACAAGATTAAAAGAATAGAATACTATTGGGCAACAATAATCATTAACTGCATGAAAACCGTACAGCGCATCAATATCAAATAAATAATGTAGTTTTACATTAACCGTCAAATATCTTACACCCTATGATTGCCTCATGGCCCTTAAAGTATTGGGGTACAGACATCATAAGACCTATTGGCTCTTATTCATCCAAGGTACAGGTTCATACTAACAGTGATTGATTATTTTTCAAACTGGTGGAGGTTATTCCTCTAAGAGAAGTAAAAGCTCATCGTGTATTGCAATTCTTCAAGAATAATCACATCATATATCGATTTGGTGTCCCTCAACGAGTCATATCGGATAATGATTTTACATCCAAAAGCACAAAGTTGAACAAGTTTGGAAGGCAGCACAACATTGATTAGAGATACTCAACAATATATTATTGTCGAGCAAAGAGATTAGCTGAAGCATTCAACAAGTCCTTAGCATAAATCCAAAAGAAAACACTTTTGAGGACAATTAACTTCAATGGCATGAGCAGTTGGCGGAGGCATTATGAGATTATAGCACAATATCAAACCCCAACTTAATACACCTTGTTTGTCTTAGTCTATGGGCCAGAGGTAGTGCTCCCTCTAAAAGTGTAATTCCCCTCACTAAGGAGCAAAATGTCTGATTTATGTGGGGAATTGGTCCTGATCTTCAAAAAAGGCAGATTAAAACCCATCAAAAGATAGGTAGAAAGATTGAAACAACACGAAAATGTTTGTTTATGATAGAGAAAGTATATTAGTGAAGTTCCTATCAATTGGTCAATTGATAGACTGTAAGGGTGAACGTCTAATGCTTATCATTAATGAACATTGCTCAAAAAAGTATTATGTATAGTGTTGTATAGAAGTGTTCAAATTAATGAAAATTGTTTTTGGGGCAAGAATGAGAGTCTACTAATCACTAAATCTCTAAATCTTTAAAGAAATATGATATATCAGCATTTTGAATTTAGAATCTGACTTGAGCGAAATTGAATTTTCAAACTAAATTGAACGAGCTTTCAACCCAATTGAATATAATCAAATTTTAATTTTTTTGAACTCTAGCACTCCACTTTTGATGATTAAAATTAATGCACTTTTAATTTGTTTAAAATAAAATTTTAACTAGGGATTAAATTTTAAAATTGTAATTGAGCTTTGGATTGAGGTTTAACTCTTTAGTCTTGTTGTAGGAAAATGACCACCGGAAAACATATCTTCGTTTTCAAAAATAATATTAATTTAGCAGCTGAGCAAATGTACCTGACAAACAACCAAGTTATTAAGTTCGGAAAGGGATTTGAAGATTTGGATATGCCTTTCAACAACCCAACTATAATGATGCCTGAGCCAGAAGAAGTGCTTGAAGTAAAACCACTGATTGAGTTCTCAGTAAGAGAAGCAGTGATCCTCCAATTTTGTGGTTTGTCGAGCAAAAACACCAACTAAACCTCGACTCAAACCTATCATTACTGAACCTGTTTTATCTAAAACAGAAAGGAGAAATAAAAAAATAAGGAAAAAAAAGATGCATGCCAAAATCACCAAGGAGTCCAAACATGCAGAATTTTACCATACACTAGCTATGGAGGAGTATGTAACCATGGACGGACCTGTCTAAAATGATGAGAGACATTATGTTTAAATATACTCCACCTTCTATTCTTGTTGACCCATCACCAATGGAGCGAAAGTAACCAATACACCCATACCCCCTAATTAAGTCTGATAATCAAATGGCAAGGTGTAGACAAATGAAGCAAAATTTTGAACACTTTGAGCGATTAAGAGGAAAACTTGTCAATATATTGGAATGACTAGAGCTCTACATTGGAAACTTTAGTAAAGTGTAATAATAAAAGATCATTAGATCTGTATATAAGTTGCAGGAGAAGTGTCGGCAAAGTTCTCTTAAAATGCGCACTTATTTAGAACCAAGGAGATAGATGAAGGGTAAAAACAGAACCACTTTATCATTTGGATGATCCTATAACTATGAACGAAACATTAAAGGTCATCCACCTAAGAAAATTTGGGGGTGAGAAAGTGGACAACTTCTCTATGTTATTTAAATATATCATTAAAAGGCTTTTCATGGCACATCTAACCATCTTCATATATACCCAACGGTTGCATAGTTAACATCTACAAAGAAGGCAATTGCATCCTGCCGCATATTGACCATGATGATTTTGAACAACGTTTCTGCACAATCACTTTCTTGAGGCAGCGTGACATTTTTTTGGCACAGAGATCAAGATAGCCAGGGGGAATTTATTGGGGCATGCCATTGCCTCTGGAATCTATGTTAGTTATTAATGAGAATGGATCTGATTTAGTCTAGCTTTGCATATCTACAATTGATAAAAGAGAATTTCCATCACCTTCCGGAAGAAGTGAGACTTTAAGCTTCCTTATAGCTACAATCCAGATCCAGATTGCACAACATAGTCTCACTCATAATTTGAGCTAGTTCGAAGAAGTTTGAAACCAACTCTAACTAAACCAAATTTGAATTTGGGATTAAATTATATTCAAACATATATTCTAACTAGGCTTGAATTCAAACATCTTCAACTCATTCAAGATATTTCGACCGCAAGACGCAATACAAAAATACAATATGCTATCTATCATTAGGATTAATTTGATTCAAGATGAACTTTCAGACATATTATCCTATGAAAATAAACAACTAATATATTTCTCTAACTTATGCTATGAATCAAATAAAATTAATTTTTCCAAAAATAAAACTGAAATTTAATTCATATACTTTTTAAAATTCATTTTTAAGAAATCAAACTAAATCTTAAATATAATAAGTATGCCTCTATAATTGAGGTGAGGCGTGCCTCACATTTTGTGAGACATGCCTCAATATGAGTGACATGAGGCACAAGCCTCATGGTGAAAATTTCTTGAAAGGCATTAGGGGGCATTGTGGGCGCTCATCATATTGCTAAATTTTAGACAATAAGGTCACTTCTAAATTTAATGTTTAAATTGTCTTTTAACAATTTAATTCACTCTTTGTTATACTCATAATTCTACCCTTGTAAGGTTATATTTGTAGTGTTTTTAAAGAGGCTCAGCGATCCATGCAAATCTCTTTCTTTTATTTTAAACATGCCTCAGTTTATTTCAATTTTATGCAATTAAGACAATATTATAAGGATTAGATTTTTATTTGCATTTTATCTTTTCTCAATTTTAAATTTTCTTGTGAGCGTGACTTAATTTGTTAATAATAAATAGGCATTTAAGAGCATTCAACAAAGAGTTTAGAGTTTCCATGGTCATTTTGTCAAAAGGTTCGCTCCAATTTGTCCATTTATTCTATTCCAACAAACTTCTTTGTCCAACTTTCCTCTCTCTCTCTCTCTCTCTCTCACATCCATGCTCTCTCCCCCCTATTGAAAAGATGTGACAATCTTCCTATTCTATCTCCCTTGCTGACTCTTTCTAAAAACAACAAATTTTGCCTCTCTCCCATTTATTGTAACCTCTCCTTTGTCAAAGAAAGCACCTAAACTCCATCGATAAGTCTCCCTCCCCCCCTCCCTCCCTCCCTCCCTGCTCCCTAAAATTGTTACATACTAGCTAAGAAAAGAATTTTGATAAAAACAAAATTTCATGTTCATTGTTACTGTTCACTCCTCACAATACGCCATCTAATAAATTTCTCTCCCGCACCCGCAAGCTCATGATCACTCACTCCTCTCCCTCTCCCCTATCTCGTTCAGCTCTCCCTAAAACTGTTACATACTAGCTAAGAAAAGAATTTTGATATAACCAAAAATTTATGTAAATTGCTATTGCTCACTTCACACAATAATCCAATCACCGTCATAATAACAAAATAAGCCTAATACAAATTATTTGTGCTTCGTTATATGAATCTTAGTCCATCCTCTATTCTTACAACATGTTGTATCAACTATTAAGTTTGATTTCTGAACAGCTTCTAGATAAACATGTATTAACGTATTCAGTTTTGAAAGATTGACCATGTAATGCTCATGTCATTCAAGCTCAATATCTGCACATTTCCCCTATAAACTGGCGAAGTAAAATGTAAAGTAAGAAAGCATAACCAGAAATCAATCTATACAAAGTAGATTGAAAGGCATAAGAACAAAGAGCCATTTATCAATTTAGATAAAAATGTACTGAGCAACATTATTAACACAAGCAATTTAGAAAGATATACTATGTCATGTGCATATGTCATTCAAGCTCAATATCTAAACATTTTTCCTGTAAATTGGAGAGGTAACATGTAAAGCAAGAAAGCATAACCAGAAATCAATCGAAACAAAGTAGATTGAAAGGCATAAGAACAAAAAGCCATTTATCAAAGCATCCTTTCTTGAATGCATGCATGTTCGTGAACTGTTGTGCCATAACAATTTAAACAGGAAATTAACAATTGAATCTAGATTTTGTAGAACATATTCTATTCCCAAAATGTAAAGAAACTCGCAAAGAAACAGTTTCATAATGGACATTCCTTTATTGAAGGGAAACATAAGTGTGGAGATGAACGAATGTATTACATAGAGTAAACAAGTCAAAAGTTCAATACTGAAATATTTGAAGTTCAATATTGAAAAATATAATCATGTGTTAAATGAAATAGCAGCCACCTGTAACTAAAAGAAACAACTATTACCTGAGCAGCTTCATTAGAAGCATTTTTTGTCCAAAGAGCAATTCTTTCCTGCCTTGCACGCACATTGACAACTGCTCCACAAATTTCATCACCATTGTCAAATTGCTCACCAACCATTGCCAGCAACTACGGGGGAAACAAAGTAATTGTACTAAACATCTGCCAGAAGAAAGTGTTGAGACTGATAGTGCTTGAGATGAAATGGAGATGAGGAAGAAGGAATAACAAATATACAGTATACAGCCACACAGTATCTGATTTTCCTCGTGCGCAGGTGATAGTCCATTTCCCTCCATTTGCACAGATTGGATCCTCCCATTTGGGCTCAATTGGGTATTTAAAACAGTAGAAATCTGCTCCCAAAACTAATTTGCTCGGGCGATTAATATTGTTGTAGAGGCTGAACCACAATTCACAATGGTTGAGATTACCATGGAAGTAGAAAAACCTATTGTTTAAGCGCTAACAAGTACAAGACAATTAAAAGAAGCAATCAAATGAAAAATGAACCATTTAAGAAATTATTCCATAATACATGGATAGCATCCTGTACCACTATAATGATGAACTTTAGAGTCATGTACGCACAAACTGAGTTCAGTAACACTGCTTAACAAAAATCAAACGCAAATATCCATGTGCATAATTCCTTCAGAATTTCTACCAAATCAATGTTGGAAGAAATATGGATAAAGCTAAAATTCAGAAGAATGATGCCAGGAAAAATCGAATGTTTATACACCAAGTTCAAAAAAGGTTAAATGAATGTGAATATCAAAAAATAAACCTGATCAAGGACCACATCAATGCTAGGATTAATAATAATCTTCCAACTATGAAAACATTTAAGAAAGCAAATAAATAGGAAATGCTTACAGGTTAGACAATTAATGCAAGCATAAGCAACTTTATGAAGATTTTTAACAATACAGTCACAAAGAAGAAATGCTTGATCTTAGCAACAAAAACAGTATTCATGCTGATGGCATTGCTAGGACTAATAAATCATACAAGAATAATGGATAAGTTTCAATTTGATTAACTAGAAGAGCAGATAAAAGGTCTAATGCAGAAGGAATGAAACTAAGATATTAGATTTTTATGTTTTTAAATGAAGAAAGCTGAAACAAAAGGTTTTTTACTTTGCACTTAACTATCAAGGTGATGGATAGAGTGAATTGGTGCATCTACTTTGCATGTCATCTTAAAGTGAACAAGAATATCTGAATTCCCTAATATAAAAGTAGACATATTTTAATTTTCGGTTATAACTGAATATAGAAGACTGATGTCAGCCTCAATCCAGTTTGGGGGTAGAAATGGTGATGTGCACAGTCAAAATAAATACTAGAGGTTTGCGCAAGATATCATGCTCACAATTTATACTTTGGCCAAAGACAAAAACACAATGGAAATTTAAAGGAGGAAAGAATTATGATGCCTGCTGAAGAGCTGGAAAGGATGTAGAAGTCTTCCGGGACCAATCTATTTGTCACCGGAATTCCATTACCCAAAATGGTGCATAAATATAATCTGAAATAGTTGATGCAGGACTCAAAATAATGATGAGTAGTACTCGAAACTCAAAATATCTTAATCCAAGCACTAACAAAACAAAAGTGAAGAATAGTGCCTAATAATGTAGAGCACTATGCTAAGTGAGGCCGTAACATAGTCAACATATTTCCAAAAAAGAACTATTTAATACAGCATCAATTAAAGTAAAACTATTAAAGTACAGAGAAAAATCCACAAGTTAATGAAGAGCTAAAGAAATTGTTTATATCCTAACCATGTAAGTATAAATTTTCTTTGCATTTGTAATTCGATGTTTTTTTTTTTTTAATTGTAATGATAACCCTCCTAATCTGAATCCAATCCATTCAACATTTTTAAATGAACTTCATATTTTCCATTTTTTAAATATAATTAAATAATCGGTATTGTTATCTTATTTTCTGAATGAGCTTGCGCTTGCATTATTTAATAAGTAATTTAAAATTTGAATACATATTAGAATCTTGAATCTTTGTTTTAATGTTATATAATTTGGTCAGTACAGAACAAATTCAGTTTTTATGTTGTCGTGGGCATACAAATCAGGTTCACAAGCACTACTGAGACATTATGTGATCTGAAAGGAACATAAGCTTTTAGATAACTACACTCTTTTGGAGTTTCGGCAATAAAGCAGCATGCTTGATGGCAATAGGAGGCCCTTTGAAGAATTAATGGCTGAAAATGAAAGTGATTCTTGAGCATAATGTCCTAGAAAAAGATTTGGAATTTGTGGTGGAAAGGTGAGTGGTTTAAAGTGGGGTTTGGTGGAAGGAATGTCAATTCGTCCAACTCTGGCTAATTTTAGCAAATTTGACTGATTAATTTAAGAAATGAATTTAAAGTAATGTAAATGGTTGGATTTTATGATGAATCGCTACCTTTGAAGCTTAAATTCTGATCTAGAATAGAAGATAAGAATCTTGGGCCTTTAGAGGGGTATAATGGGAAAAAGACCAAGACTAGTCAAAATTGACGAAGTTTAGACCAATAAAAATATTTCTTATCAAAATGGGGGTTTCGATCAGGTGAAAACGATAGGAAAGGTTTAATTAAGGATGTATATTTATGATCTAAGTTATTGGTGAAATTTAATGGGATTTAAAGCTTTATTGAGGCGTGGAGAATATGACTGCATAACTTTATGCTTGGCAAGAAAGTAGTAGTGAATATGAAAATTCATACCACCGCAAAGAAATATATTACTTTGTTTAGCCATACTATTTTATTGGGAGTAATTATGATATAAGTAATTATCTAAGCTGTGGTTAAAATATTTTGCTCCCCTATCAAAAAGAAGGATTTGAATGTGAGTTGAGTATTAAGTTTTAAGCAAAATATCAAATTTTGTAAATATATGTTCAACATCTAATTTGTCTTCTAACAACATCAATAGGATGATGAACCAACATAGGGATTAAAACAAGCAAAATTCTTTAGTTATGGAAATTATTTTAGTAAAATATCATTGTGCCAAAGTTAAACAATTTTGGCAGCTTACTACAAGTTAGGCTAAAGTAATTCTTTAACATTTAACAAATTGATAGATTTCACATTGAAAGATATCTTTATTTATAAAAAAAAAAAAAAAGAGCAAACAATATATGATATGAAAAGCTAAAAAGACCTTGGTGGTAATGTTAAAACACTATTTAATCAATCTTGGCAAGATGAGAAGATTTCTTTTTAATATTCATAACATGTTTACACTCTTCAAATTTCATATTAAAATAGTATATAGCACTCTACCCTCCTAATGTCAAGGGGGCTGAACTGGTTTCCAAGGGGCCGGTTGGTCCCTTTCCCTACTTGAAATTGCTGCCCAAAGGGGGCGGTTCTCCCCCCAAGCTATCTTCAACTATACATAATTCATGTTCTTTATTTAGTATTCTAAGTTTTTTTTTTATTTCAGATTTCTTGTCGTCAGTGTTTCTCTGTTGTTAGGGCTGTCTTCGATGACAAGTGGTGCTCTGGCTATATTTTTCTCCGAGGTAGCTATTATCTTCATAGAATTCATTACCTACTCCCCTCCCCTGCTTGTTGCCATCTCGCATGCACCCCATCCTTGGTTGTTACTCTGTCATTGGCCCTCGCCCCCACACCCGCTCCCAGCTGCAGCCACAAAACCCTCTCTCCCATGAAACTCCAATCACAAACCCACCTTACGGCAACCCCTACTGTCGCTAACCTGCACCTTCCCTTACCTTCCCTTCAACCACTTCCATTCTACGACCCATACAACCACCACAAACCCCACACCTCTGCTTACAACTCCACCTACAAACCCCTCTCCCTCTTGCGGCTCTAACCACAACCCTACCTACTCTCTTCCAGCTTGTTGCCAAGTATCCAGGCCCTCTCACCGTTGTCCACCGGCCATCTCGTCTCGCCCCAACCAGAGATTCGTGTTGTATTGTATTTCCTTTCTTGTTTCGAGTTTTAATTATAACCTTGTTCTTCTAGTATAATAATATATGTTGCCCTGTCGGATTTTCAATAAACTCCAATATCACTCACATATTTATGTGAGAAAATAGTTCTGCACCAGAAAATCTTTAAATATCTTACTAGTTGAATGAGATTACAAGAGAGATTTGGAACATGTAAAAAAAAAATTTAAAAGAAGCTTAAAGTTATTTCTAATTGTTTTCGTCCTAGTGATAACAGACCATGATCCATTAAAAATTTAGAATTTTAGATTTTTGGGCAAGGGATCATATAATGAGAATAGATAAACACAACCTATCATGCTATGTGAAGCTCCTAATTTTAAAATCTAGGAATCCTAACCTCCTTTAGAATAGAAAAGAGCTGGAGAAATGCTACTTTTCTAGGCCAATAAAGAAGCGTTAAAAGCTTTCTCAAAGGAGAAAAATTTGCATGGATGATCTAATTGCTCTTTGTTCAACAAAATGTCACCAAGGTGATTTTTATAATTTCTACCTTTTAGTTTGATAAGAAAATATGTCTTTGCACTTGCCGTGAAAATAATTTTCGCTTATGATTGATCAATTTCACAAACATTAAACAAAAAATTTACCTCTTTTTTCATGCTTTGAGTTAATTATTTAGAGCTTTTTCTAAGTTATTTTTGTTTTTCTTTTGTTTTTAAGGATATTTTTAAATATATTTTCATATATTTTTATTTTTCTAATTTCAAATACAAATCAATCTAATTTTTAAAGCGCAGAAAAACTTTTTAAGTGTCTCTATAAGTAGCTACTACTATCACTAGCCGCCACCCACCGGCTACTGCTCTCCAACGCTGGTGGAGCAACCACATCCACCACAGATGAGCAGCAAGTG
The DNA here is from genome assembly GCA_002079205.1 of Phalaenopsis hybrid cultivar. Lineage (NCBI taxonomy): Eukaryota > Viridiplantae > Streptophyta > Magnoliopsida > Asparagales > Orchidaceae > Phalaenopsis > Phalaenopsis hybrid cultivar. The sequence continues at coordinate 331,353 of JXCR01149147.1, forward strand.
ACCGTCTGTATCCACTGTCAAGCACTACCACCTAATGATGGTCAGCCGCCATTATCTAGACAAATATTTTTTAATATTTAATACTCAGTAAATATAAAATGAAAACATGTTTTAGAATACAAATCTCTATTTTACCTCAAATAAAAAAATATATAAAATAAAATAAATAAATTTAAAAAAATTGATCACAAACAACACCTAAGTATTGCTCCACATTTCATATGAAAGAATATGGCCCTTAAGCTTGCAGAGGGTACTTGATACCTCCAGGCATTATTCTCCTATTATCCTTCTTTATTTTAACTAATGGACTAATCCCTATAATTCTTCCACATACAACCATATATTTTATCAAGGTCTTTGTTGAGGCCTACAAGAAAATAATAGATTCTTTCTTCACCACAAATTCAACGTACGTACTTAACACTCCCCAAACCAATTATTTATTTCAAAAATATCCAATTCTAGAAAAATAATTGTGAGTGTGATAAATATTAAAAAATGTTATTTGCAACTAATAACTATGCCTACCTAGCCACCAATGAGTAAAGATAATCTAGCCCATAGGCAAGTGTAAACCCATTGAAAACGACCTGACCTTAGTACTTATAAATCAAGCAATCAAGATAAGCTTTTATAGTGAATGTCAAATGATAAGAAACTAAGTTAACATCAAATAATGGAGAAGTCAAATCCAAGTATGTTGACCAAGTGGAACACACGTCTAGCATAAAACATGCATGGATGATTGTGGGGTGCTTCCTAATGTCCTAGAATAGATACGAAAAAATTAATGAATAATCAAATGGCATAAAATGATGAATGGGGCGAGCAATCCACTATCTTATATCCTTTTGTAAGGTAATTGACGTGCAAAACTAACGCTACATATACTCTAGAGCATTATTAATACGTACAAGTTTAATGAATAAAAATTTTAATGCACATTAAGAATTTTTAATGAATATTTAATAAAATAGACCCAGATGAATCTTAAATAATCATTAATGAAAGTATAAAAGAAAAGTTTCTAAGACTTTCAGCGGAATAACTCAAAATTAATACATTAATTATTAATGGTAGACGGAAATGATGCACAATAGTGATTTTTCAACTGAAAGACAATACAATGACAACAAACTTGGGAAGAGATGAGGAGAGTAAATCCGAAATTATATTAAGTGAAAAATCCAACTAATAATGTCATTAGTATGGATTAATCATGGAAGAGAACACAAACTTTATTCTTCCAAGAAATAGATAGCCAACTTCGATACTTCCACCAATCATCTTACTCAAATCGAGATCCCAAAAAACAAAATGAAAAAAAAGAAATTCATAGAAAAATGATTTTTAATAAAACTGAACAGACAACAGATTTAAAAAAATGGGACATATAAAATTATAGAAAGAATGGAGTATGGTGTTTCAAGATGAGAGGAGAAATCATCAGCAAACATGTGGGGAGTTGGACAATAGTTGTTGGTTACCTGCCATTTAAAAAAATACCTTAATCTTAAACCCATGATGTACCAAAAGAAACAATTGCAGCAAATTTATGGAAAAGATAGCATAAAAGGCAAAATGAATATCTAATTGTACAATATAAGGTGGTCATTGTCATGTTGAGAAATTGAACATGAAGAAGTACCAATGAAGACAGGTGGAATACGACAGAGACATGCTGAGTTCTTCAATAATAGCCAAATTTACCTACAATGGTCAAAAGAGTGATTTGTAATTGATAGTGTTAACAAGGTGAGAAAGAGTAGAGACCATCACCATGGCCATATCATTTAAAATGACCATGAACCCCTTTTTCTAGCAACAAGAGCAATATGACAATAATCAAATAAGTGTGGAGTAGGTACCCAATTACCCAAAGAACCCAAGATAGAGAAGTGGAGATATTTAAGATAGCAAAGTCTGCAGTCAATTGAACTTCAGTAAATTGCAAGGAGAAACATATGGAAGAACTTAGAAATCAGAAACTCTTCATTTTGTTTTTAAAAGTGGTTGGATTGGTGCTTAATAAATAAATTTCATCTCAATTTTTTTTTGTTATTATAGTAATGTGAAAAAATATACCACCACATCAAAAAAAGAATAATTCAGAAAAAAAAGTATGTACTTCAGAGATTCCTTTCTCAAAAATTATAACAGAGAAAATCACACATTCTTTTAGCGACCTCTTAAACATAATAGTAGATGCAACAGTGGGATCAAAGCTATTGAGCATTCACATAATTAAAGCATAAATGGAAACTTGAAATTTAAGCTATTTCACAGCGTCCATTTAATTGGGAGGCCGAAAGTCGAGATGACTAATTTTCTGGTAGGATATCGCGAGAAAATAAAAACCAATATACCAAAAACAAAGGGAGGCTGAAAGTCGAAATGACCAAGTTTCTCATGGGATATCGCGAGAAAATAAAATGTGATATGCCAAAAAAAAAGATAGTTGATAGTATTTAAGTGTACTAGTTATTGAATAACATGAATTAACACCAATAGTAAAAAAATAAAAGGGCAAGATTTAAGCAGTTAGAACTTTGAGATAGAAAAAGTAATGAATTGTTGATCTTCAGACTGCATGAACTAGGATTCAAGTAAGTGCAAGCAGAGCAGCACAATAATAGGAGTAATGCGAAGCATTGAGTGGATCACGAGATGCTAGCAAAGGTCAAAGGCACAACATTGTGCATTGGTTGAATATGTGGGTGCTCTATGTTGAGTGCGAAGGCTAAGGGATCAAGCAAAGAGTCTAGTGCCTCAGGCATTGAGAGAGGCAACGTTGATCGGGAACTTGAGTTAGGCTAACCCTACGCTGATATCATGTTAGATGACAAATCATGCTCTTTGTATCTTACTTACAAGGGTAACTCTCTATTACTAAATATATAATACTTTCTTACTTTAGTACTTCTCTAAGCTAAAAACATCAATATCATCAATCTACTAGTAGTTTCTTATTAGTCATGGACTTGGAGCGATTCCCAGTGCAGTGAGCAATAATAAACTATTGTTTTGTTCTCCATAGAGGAAGTATAATGGACAAATATAGTAACACTAAAGGACTGGACATGGTTTACAAGATTTCTTGGTGACTTGAGCTAAGTCACTAACTACGTGGTCTCCACTTACTGCAATAATCAAATTACAATTCAATGGCCTACGAATATGGTGTTTCATTCATGAACAATACATATCAAAGCAAATGACTTCATGTAAATCTTCTTCTAGTTTTTGTTATGAACTAGCTTAAAATAAATATTTACAACAATTTGGTGATAGGCCATTTTCAAACAAGCAATCTTGGTGTGTTCTTTATAAGTTTAACACTATAAGATAGCGTTGAAATTAATAACTCACTTCTAAAAAAAATTATTTGCCAAATCTTGCTAAGATAGTCATTCTCCATATCTTGTTTTATTAGATATGACTTGATTTTATTCGATTTGATCTCTTTATTTATTTCTTTTTTATATGTCAAACTAGAATTCCTCTATCTGAGGAGGTCATATATAAATTTATAACTAAAAAAGAACAGAATCAATGCAAAAGTAGTATGCTAAACTGCACACAACAACTACCTATTCTTGTCCTGTCCCGTAAGCATTCTCTGAAGAATTTACTGTTCAAACGTACTTGCCTTCAAGTTAGCGGAAAAAACAAGCGTTGTATTGCTCTCCCTCCGATATTACATGAAAAAGATTTTTCTCTTTTTTTCGGTGAGGGTTTGTGTGAGTTTGTGTAACATTTAAACAACCTAAAAAGCATACAAGACTAATATCAAAAAAAAAAAAAAACAGAAATAAATAAGCAACACCTAGGCCCGGACAAAAAATCTACCCAATCAAAGTTTTGCCAACGACTTCTACATGAAACGATGAAAACTAACCAGAACTACAGTCTAAGCCTCCCCACCTCTGAAATTAAACCGACTCTCACGTAGAGCCCAAACTTACTAGCCAAAATGTGTAACTTGCTCCCAAAATCCAATTTTCAACAAATTGAGGCATTTAAAAAAAAAACACAGATTAGAAGAAGCTCAAGTAAAAAGACAGAAACAAAAGGAGAGAGTAGAAAGCAAAAGCACCTCCAGAAATCTTCGACAGAATGGAATGTGTGGATGGGCCGAATANTGGTGAGGGTTTGTGTGAGTTTGTGTAACATTTAAACAACCTAAAAAGCATACAATACTAATATCAAACAAAAATACAGAAATAAATAACCAACACCTAGGCCCGGACAAAAAATCTACCCAATCAAAGTTTTGCCAACGACTTCTACATGAAACGATGAAAACTAACCAGAACTACAGTCTAAGCCTCCCCACCTCTGAAATTAAACCGACTCTCACATAGAGCCCAAACTTACTAGCCAAAAAGTGTAACTTGCTCCCAAAATCCAATTGTCAACAAATTGAGGAATTTAAAAAAACAAGCACAGATTAGAAGAAGCTCAAGTAAAAATACAGAAACAAAAGGAGAGAGTAGAAAGCAAAAGCACCTCCAGAAATCTTCGACAGAATCGAATGTGTGGATGGGCCGAATAGAGTTGCCCCATGCAGCCTGCTTGGATTTAGCTGAGGGATTGTCGAACCAAAATGTCCAAGAGTGCTGTAATGGATGAAATTGGATCTTCGCCGCAGACGAGCCCTCATGCGACTCATCATTCAGAATCTCCCCTTCCTCCAACTCCCCTGTCGATGCGGCTTCGCTCTCCCTCTCTCCCTCCTGATCCAGCGTCAGCCCTGCCGCCGCCGCAGCAAGTTCTTCCGCCATGATTGACCTGTGATTGGAGTTGACTGTCGAAATAAGTAAGAAAATAAAAACGCTTGGGAGGCAGGAGACCAGAGAAAAGTTTTGTCTGGACTTTTAATACACTAGAACAGGAAAAATTTGGGTGACATGGGAAAAAATTTGCGTACATAAGACGTACGCAGCGATACATGCGTCCTCCAATGGGCTATTGACAAATCANCTTCGCCGCAGACGAGCCCTCATGCGACTCATCATTCAGAATCTCCCCTTCCTCCAACTCCCCTGTCGATGCGGCTTCGCTCTCCCTCTCTCCCTCCTGATCCAGCGTCAGCCCTGCCGCCGCTGCAGCAAGTTCTTCCGCCATGATTGACCTGTGATCGGAGTTGAAATGTGGATTAGATTGTCGAAGTGAGAAAATAAAAAAGCTTGGGAGGCAGGAGACCAGAGAAAAATTTTCTGTTCTGTCTGGACTTTTAATACACCACTGGTAACGAAAAATTTGGGTGACATAACCTGTATACTCTATGTAACTTTTCTTTAACATATTTGTATATGAAAATAGAAGTCTGAAATTTATTAGAATAGAAGCCTGAAATTTATTAGAAGGTACAGATAAGTTACAGGGATATTACAAGGGGTATAACGCGGTTATAATATTTCAATATCCTCCCCGTAACCTATGTGCAAGTTACAGACGTACGCAGCTCTGCATACGTCTTATATACGTAATTTTTTTCCCATTGGGACAGTGGAAAACTGACCGCGCTGTTCTTGTATTATTGATGTACGTAATAGAAAATAACATACTTTATTTATAAATTATTAAACAAAGTATTTTTGAAATAATAGATTACTATTAATTAATAATTAATTAATTTTATTAATTTGGAAAACACATACCGAAAATAAAATAATTTATTTATTAAATAAATTATTTTTGAAGTAATAAATTAATATTAATTAATAATTAATTAGTTTTATTACTTTAGAAAACTTATATTTGCAATTTTAAGCCCATGCCTCCCCCAACAAAAATAATAGTATCAAGACATTTTATTGNGTTGAAATGTGGATTAGATTGTCAAAATAAGTAAGAAAATAAAAACGCTTGGGAGGCAGGAGACCAGAGAAAAATTTTCCGTCTGGACTTTTAATAATGTGAACAGGAAAAATTTGGGTGACATAACCTGAGGTTATAACTTTGTTATACTCACTCTAACTTTTTTGTAACATATCTGAAAATAGAAGCATGGAACTTACTAAAAATTACAGGTAGGTTAACAAAGATTACAAGAGATATAACGCGGTTATAATCTCTCAATATCCTCTCTGTAACCTATTTGCATGTTACACACGTACGCAGCTCTGCGTACGCCTTATGTACGTAATTTTTTTCCCACTGGAACAGTGAAAAACTGTTTGCGCTGTTCTTTTATTATTGATGTACGTAATAGAAAATAAAATAATTTATTTATAAATTATTAAACAAATTATTTTTGAAATAATAAATTACTATTAATTAATAATTAATTAATTTTATTAAATTGGAAAACATATACTGAAAATAAAATAATTTATTTATTAAATAAATTATTTTTGAAGTAATAAATTAATATTAGTTAATAATTAATTAGTTTTATTACTTTAGAAAACTTATATTTGCAATTTTAAGCCCATGCCTCCCCCAACAAAAATAATGGTATCAAGACATTTTATTGAGGCTTTCTTTGAAAATATAACTCCCATAAAAATTAAAATTAAAATGTCCATAAAATAATATGATATATATATATATATATATAGAAAAAGCTCGTGGGCAAATATATTAATACAAAAAAGATACAGAAATATTGTATGAGAGAGCCTAAAAAGCCTAACTCATACAAAAAAAACACACAAACTCAAATAAAGCAAAGATACTTAAAGGAAAAAAAAAGAAAACCAAAAAACCACAAAAGGGCACAAAAGCGTTGGGGGCGTCCCACTTTAGTCCTCCTATGTTTGGTTCTCGGAAGTGAGCTAGCTAACAAATTAGTAAGATGAGTATCATTGCCCGTAGTGACCAAAGTCTCATCCATCAAATTCCTGAGCTCATGTAGATTTTCATTTTTCTTCTTCTTCCTGGATGTGTAGACCTGTCATTCCTCATCCGAAGATTGACTCATTTGATCAGTAGATTCCATAGGTGGTCGGACAGTTGTAGGTCATTGCACATCATGATCCCCATGAGTCTGAGTAACACTGACATCTTTGTGGACCTGATGAGACAGTCGTGAAACAGCAGAAGTATTTTCACCTGTATTATCGACGATAGGTTCTAAGGCAGATGTCGTCTGAAGAATCCCCCCCCACACGATAGGAGGTTCCAAAGACGGGGGAGCTACAAGTGGGGACTAAATGGTTGACATATTTCCTGTATGGAAAGTGACGCCTTCAAGGTATTCTTATAATGATCAATAGTGTCAAAAACTTGGAGTTGATCAGGAGGAGATGGAATCACAGCCAATAGCGGAGCAATTTGCTTTTTTGGTCTGAGGTGGGGGTGTAGGTGATGACATTGAGAACTGGAGTGTCCGAACATACGACAGTTCGAACAATATAGTGAAAAAGGCTCAATCTCTACCTTCTGCCAATATCCTCGGTGTTGTGTGTCCAACCAGATTTCCTAAGAAGCGGGTAAAGTGATGTCTCTTTCAACAAGACTCTGGCTTCAGATGAACGGGAAAGATTAAAAGTAGAGATGTCTGTCTTGAGTATCTTCGCATAAGCTAAAGCAATAGAGTACAATATTTTTTGAGAAAAATAATGAAATTTCAGACCATGGAGGCGAATCCAAACCGGAATGATTGGCAGTTTCGCCTATGAGTCAAAATTTGCAAACCATTTCAGAATATTCATTGCTCTGTTATCAATCCATAATGTCCTTCTAGCAAATAAGTGCATGTAATCATCTTTATTACTATTTTGAATAAGAATGTGTCTCCCATATAATAATCCAATTTTCCACTCTCCAACAAGGTGCATAAGTTCAAATTCTTTAGGAATGAGCTCCATTTTGGGATGACCATATATAAATTTTCCAACCAAATTCAGATGAAAGCAGGAAGCAAGTTGAATACCTTCAGCGTCTGTAAAAATTATGACAAGCTTCTCATACTTCCTAACAGGTTTATCGATGCCATCCGCCCACTCAAAAGAAGAAAGGAAAGATGGCGATTTAGGTGTGTCTGAGGTGTGGACACCCACAAGGGCAGCCGCATATGATCTGTCTAAAGCCATCCTCAAAAATAGGTGCGACCTTTAGAGAAGAAAGCAGCAATGCTAAATGAGGGAAAAAAGCTTCCAAACGATGTATATATAATGAGATAAAAAACATGTCCCCGTTCTACTCTGCTAGGGTTCCACCCATGGCAAACCCTAGCGTCCTTTGGCTTTGGGATTTACTCACGTCGCTTCATCTCGCGTTTGCGTTCGCATCTCGTCAACGACAGAGCCACTCGACAGCTTCTGCCTGCGCTTCGTCTGCGATAGAGCTGCTCGACACCTTCCTGCTTCTGTTGTGTCTCGTCTGCTACAGAGCCGCTCGACCGCTCCTGTGTCTCCTTTATGATAGAGTCGCCCAGTCTGCTCGACTCTACGTCTGTTGTCTGTGACAGAACTGTTCGACACTTCTGCAGCTTCTCACTGTGTTGCAGGTTGGCACTGTCTGCGATAATGTCCTCAGGGCTTTCTTACGTTGCCACCATCACCGGTGACAACCCCTCCAAACCCTCCTATGTTATAGTGGTTCACAAACGCAGCTCTCCTTTTCACCTCCGAGGTAGTGCGGTATTCCCACAGATTTACCATGATTTTGTTGCAAGAAATGACAATTGCAATCTCATCAAAAAAGTAGAGAAAAAGAAGCGTAAACCAGTAATTTTCTTTTCTAACACTGAAATTTCAACTCGTGCAGAAAAATATAAATTTACACTAGTTGAAAAGTTCCAATTAAGTTGCCCTAAGATGGAGATCATCAGGAAGATTTTTGAAGATTGACAGGTGGTCATTTCGACGGAAGGCATGTTATGATGTAGCTGAGCACAAAAGATGATTACACGAGGATTTTCTCAAAAAAATTCATCACAATTGAGGGCAAATATTTTTGATCCCACATCTGATTCTCATTATCTGAACTCAAGCTTCATTTCTTTGACCTATCCATCTTATATTCAATTAGGACTATCCTTGGAAAACCACTGCAGGTAGACTTACCTACAGTTCATTTCTTAAGGCCCTCTATTGTAAGGATTTTGATTGAACGAGATATTACACTACCAGACATAAAAGAAGTCTAGTTTGGATCTTCTCACAATGGTTATTGGCAAAAAATTATTATGGAACAAAAACCATACTACTGCAAACACTGTAATATGTTTAGACACCCGCGAGAGAAATATTTCAGATTGCACCCACAGTTGAGAACCAATAGTCAAAAGCAGGAACACACTATTATTGCACCCTATGTGCCTGAATGCGCTTCCAACAAACCTGATGACAGCCAACCTGAGGAGGGAATCGCCACAAGACAGGAGTTGGTGTCTGCCCCTAAGATCCCTTCTCCTGATCATACTACAATGGATAATGTTTGAACTGAAAATTTGGATAGGCCCGCAGCTCCTATTCAGAACGCATCAAGTGTAGAGGTAACAATTCAAACTTCATGTACATTGGAACCTATCGCAGTGGCAACGACTATCTTTCCTTTTACTGTGGTGCTAACATCAAATCAGATCAAGGATCACATGAGCCAGTCTTCAGATGAAGAATAACAGGTTTACACTTCTCGGGCTGAAGAAGAAGGTTGGGGGCTCACTCCAACTTGGAAACTTAATGGATGATACTTTGGTGACTCCTGACAATGGCACGACTCTTTAAGTTTGTTATCTGGTTTTACTCTTAAACATAGAGGAAGAGGCAGGACTAAATTGGATCATCCCTAGCTACTTGTTTTATGCATGTATAATTTTTTTTTACATTTTGTTGAGTCTATCTGTACCTTTTTTTTGGGTATTACTGTACTTGTATCGTATGGTAGGGTGCCTCTTTTGGGCTCTTCTCATAAAACCTTAATGTATTCTTTTACTATTTCAATAAAATCAGCCCTTGGGCTTTTCATAATATATATATATATATATAATCAAATATTGGTAAAAGGATTTTTTTTTATGCAATTAGAATACCTCTCTCTACCCACCTTGTTGCTTGTTTTGTTGTTTAAAACATTCGCGACTCCAAAATTGTAGCTGGAGGCAGGGATGGAAACTTGACTACCAAAAATCGAGAGCTATGTTCTCAAGTAGCCNTAAATGTTTAAATCTGCATTCACTATCTGAATTTAAACTATATTAATTAAATAAATCTTTGAACAACAACTATAAAGCCAAAGTATCAAAATGAGTTGCATCTATAATTTAACAACTAAAATAAGTGAGATTTAGGACCTCCCATTACCTTTATATTTTACAGCTACAGAATTCACAGAACCACCGATGAAATATTTCCAGCAAACCCCTCTATTTCCATTTGATTTTAACCAAAAAATGAAAACCAAAACCATTTAATAAAAAATGCGGGAGAGAAAATGAGAAAAGGAGAAGAGACAAAATGATGACCTAAGGTTACCCACACACCACATATCAACAATGGTGGGAGCAATTACATCGACAGGAAACTCACTTATCGTTAATATCATTGGCCTGCCTTTTGCTCCTCTATGGCTTCAAGGGGTTCTTCCTACTTATCACACCACCCATTCCTAGGGCTGCTCGTCGGAGTTATCGGACGTCGGACTTGTGGATACGCCCACCTCCTTCTGTGAACTGCGACAGGAGGGGCATACACGTAAAAAAGGAAATCTCATAGTAAGAGCGGATTGCGGGAGGGATCCGGCGGCCTGTGTTCCGCTGTGCGTTGGGGCTGTTGATACACCTAAAATATATATCATTTGTGTGCATATTTTTATACCAAATTTTAAGGCTATTACGGTTTAATGGAAATTATTTGTGTGTATTTATTTTAGATACAATGAAATGGATGAAATATGGTGAAATGAGTGAAAAATGAACAAATTTGGAGCAAAAAATGAAGGAGGTGTAAAGATGAACTGTGGCGCTTAAGCGCCCAGGACTCACGCTTAAACACTTGGAGGTAGAGAAGGTTGCGCCTAAGCTCAGAAGACCTCGAGCTTACGCGTCAGAGGTCGTTATGATGAAAAATCAAGGAATTTTGGATGAATTTTGAGGAAGTGTTTGAAGCAACTCTTAGTGAAAAACGTGAAGGACTATTAATGGGCATGAAAATACATGGAAATGGTTCTTGAAAAGAGGCAACTCTTTGAAGATTCATGGAATGCATACACATTTTGAAGAGACACAAAAGCACTTTTTAGAAAACTATAAAAATGATGATTTGGATTAAATTAAGAGAGGAGAAATAGGAGTGAGATAGATATATAGAAGACTTATGATATATTTAGAGAGTAGAAAGTAAGGAGTTGTAGGATTTTATTTAGGGCTTCTTCTCACTTTTCTCATTCTTAGTGAAGAAGAAAGTGATTAGATAGTTCTAAGTAAGAATTCATTGTATGTTAGTAAGATAGAGAGATTTTAACCCTCTAGGGTTGGGCGACCAGACCTAGGGAGGATTATAAAAGAAAGGAAGAGATTCAAAGTAACTTCAAGAGTTTGGTGTAGAGGTATTTGAGATAAGTTTTTATCTTTGTGACTATATTTAGTTTTAAATTAGACTTCTTTTATTTTTACATGATTTCTGCTTTTAAACAAAATTGTTGTTGTATTTTCTTCATAAATTCTGAGTAATTTTCTTTATATTTTTCCTTAAAATGATAAATGATTAAGTGTTGGATGAAAGTTATGTGAATCATTAATCTATAATGCTGGAATAAGTTGTGATGATTTAATTCTTATACTTCATTTACTTCTTGATTTGGCCAATTAAAATGTCAATATTTGTTGTGAGAACATGTAAGATCTGTGATGGTATTGTCTCAGTTAACTAATGGTAGAATCACATAAGATTGCATGGATGAGAATTTAATTTATATGGTTGAGTGCAATAAATAGGGAAATAAAATTTGAAGGGTGTAGAGTTAGAAGACTTTAGATTGACAAACTAAAGCCCCCAATTTGGTCTGTTGTTTTAGGTCTTGATACGAGATGTTAGCCCTCGGGTGGAGGGAGAAGATGGAACACTAGAGTGAGAGCTAGTATCTTGCCTACATAGGCCGTCTTCAAGACTATTCGAACTTTACATTAACCAATTTTCTTTATAGTATCTCTAGTAAGGGTAAAGAATAATATTGCTCATATTTGACATAACACAATTCAAGTACTTTCACAACAGAGTTCCTGTACTTGTTATTGATTCGTGATAAGGAAAAATATTTTACTTGTATTGCTTTCATTTTACAAAAAATTAGTTAAATTTACTTAGTTGTTTACTTTATTTTCAATTATCAAAATTACCAAAAAGAATCAAATTTTCATTCCTACCATAGTATCTATAGCTTGAGCAAGACTCTTTTTCAAAGTAAAGTTGCTTATCTAATTTCTTCTTAAGAGTTTGTAGTTCTCCTTGTGGATTTGATATTTTGGGGCTAAATCAAAAAGTCTCATATTACTTGATAAGAATACGTATACTTGCACAGTATCCCAATAATTTAATATAACAGTTGTACTATTACTTGCTTCGAAACCAAGTTTTTGGCACTATTGTAAAGAAAGAAATATAAATAAAGAGTATCAAGAATCTAACTGCACATACATCATAGTACTATTGCACTAGATAGAAATCAAGTTTTTAGCTTCTGTTGTTAGGAAACTTACATCTAGTTCTTAGCAATGGAGTCAAAACTAGAAGCATATAAGAGAAAAACGGATCAAGTTTTTTTGCGCCGTGCTAGGGAGAAAAATAAAAATTTAGTAAAATTTGATGAAATTTTTAGGAAAACAATTTTCTATTTTTGGAATGCCTTTTTTAAACTTTTAGATTTATTATAGAAATATCGTAGTATTGTTTTTATATAAGTTCTTGTTAGTGTGATTTTATTTTATTTTGTATTAATGTATGTGTAGTTCAGGTTCTAAAGGACTAGTGCCCTACAATTTTGAATTAGAAAGAACAATTAAAAAAATTAAAAAATTAAAAATACAAAAAAAGTTCAAAATTTTCAAGAAATGACAAACCAAAATAATCAAAATGTTGAAATTCATCAATAATTTAGACCTTTAAGAGATTATGCAAACCCTGCAGTAGATGAACTTCATTGTAGTATTCAAAAACCCAATGTAGTGGCTAATTTGTTTGAAGTTAAACTCGCTATTATCCAAATGATAGCAAATAATTAGTTTGGGATACAAATTTACAACTTACCAATTTTCTATATATGTACGATATATTTAAATACGATTGTGTTTCAGATGATGCTATTAAACTTAGACTTTTTCCATTCTCACTGAGGGATAAGGCTAAGATATGGCTAAATTCGTTGGCACCTGGATCTATCAAAACTTGGGGTGACTTAGTGTAGAAATTCCTTGCTAAATATTTTCCACCATAAAAAACTGCAAATCTTATAACTGATATGACAACTTTTTTTTCAGTTTGAAGAGAAATCTATTTATAAAGAATATGAACAATTTAAAGAACTCCTTAAAAAGTGTCCACACCATGATGTACCAGATTGGTTAATAATTCAAACATTTTATAATGGACTGGTTGGATCTCTTAGATCTATTATCGATGCTACTGTTGGTGGTTCATTGATGTTAAAAACATTTCATGACACATATGTTTTAATTGAAGAAATAAAAACTGATCCTGACTTTCTATATATATAGATGTAAAATGCGATGTATGCGGTTATATAATTAATTTCCTTAATAGTTATTCTTAATTTGCAACAAAGCCAAAAACTTGATCTAACACTAAAGCTAGGTAAATCTTTCAATACGAAACAAATAAGAATGCAGTTATAATATTTCAAAATTGGATACTATGCAAGTATGTGTATCGCTATCAAGTAATATATAACTTTATGATTAAGTCTTGAGTATCAAACCCACAGAGAGAACTAGATTTAGATAACAAAATTTATTTAGCATTATATTCTTACTTAAACTTAAGATGCTAAAATAAGAATGAAAGTTCAATTTTTTTTGTAATTTTTGATAATTGAAAATAAGTAAGCAACTAATTAACTTAACTAAAATACTTGCAAATGAAGGAAATATAAATAAAATATCTTTTTCCTTATTATGAATCTATGATAAATATAGAAGTTCTGTTGTGGAAGTATACTAAATGTGTTGTGTCAAATAAGGGCACTAATATTTCTTTACCCTTACTAGAGATGCTATAAAGAACATTGGTTAATATATAGTTTGAATAGTCTTGAAGACCGGCTAGGCAGTGAAGATAATATCTCTCACTCTAGAGTTCCCTCTTCTCCCTCAACCTGGGGGCTAACATCTCGTACACAACCTAAAACTATAAATCAAATTGAGGGCTTTAGTCTGTTATACTAAAGTGCTCTAATTCTACACCCTTAAAAAATTTATTTCCCTTTTTATTTACATTCAACCTCATGAACTACGTTCTCATTCATGAAATTAATATGTGATTCTAACTATTTGTTGACTGAGACAATACCATCTCAGATCTTACATTTTCTCACAACATGTATTAACATCGTAATTGGTCAAATCAAAAAATACTTGGAGTGCAAGGTTTCAAATCATCACAACTTCTTCCAACATTGAAGTCTAATAATTCACACAACTTCCTTTAAATATTGAATCACTTATCATTTTAAGGAAAAAGATAAAGAAACCTACTTAGAATTCATGGAGAAAACACAACTACACATGAGTTTAAAAGTAGAAATCATGCACACAGACAAGAATCTAAATTAAAACCAAGGCAGTCTCAAAGATAAACACTTATCTCAAATCCCCTCCACAAAATGTCATGAATTTCCTTTGAATTCTCTTCATTCACTCAAAATACAAACTAAGACTCAAAATAAAAAGAGAAGGTGGCCGGGGCAGCAACGACTTAGATGGATGATGGTTATAAATTTGATTGGTGGCTGACCTCCTCTCTTAGAAAATCTAAGTAGTTTCTTATAAAAAATCTAATGGGCGCCATGGTATCTCTTCAAAAAGGTGTCTCTATTCAATGAATCTTCTAGAAGTTGTCACCTCAAAAACCAATTGAATGAATTTTTATGTCCATGGTCTATGTCCCATGTTTTTACCAAGGGTTGCTTCAAACAACTCTTCAAAAATCTGTTCAAAGTAAATAATTTATCTCATAACTACTTCTGACATGTAAGCGCGGGGTACCTGACGCTTAGGTGCTGCTCCTTGAGCACTTAGGCGCTGATCCTGGGCGCTTAGGCGCCCCAGTTCATTTTTGCACCTTTCTTCATTTTTTCTCCAAATTTTACCTTTTTTCACTCCTTTTAGCATTTTTCATCCATTTGATTGTACCTGAAAGAAAAACACACAAATATCTCTCATTAAATTGCAATATCTAAAAAAATAGGTATAAAAATGTGTATAAAACACTATATATTTTAAGTGTATCAAAATCCCCTAAAATTAAGATGTTACTTGTCCTCAAGTGACCTTTAAATCTTTAAAAACCAACATAAGTAGATAATGTATATGAGTTTCTTTAGAAGTTACCAAAATTTTGATGTAGAATTATAGTAGTCCAATTTGGAAAAAAATATTAGAAAAAAAATACTAGTAAATGAGACCAACTTAAAGTTTAGAAATTTTTAATGTTAAAAAATATGAAAATATGAGTTCCTATCTAATTTAGAAATATTGAAGATTCTCCAAAAATAAAGTTTAGGTATTTTATCTTCTCCACTTAAAAAAATTTTATTAAACACAATTTTACCTACTATATTATGTCCTTAAGCTTAAGAGTTTCTCAAGTCTTATACTTTAAAAAGATCAGATATGGAACCAATTTTTGATTAAACACTAATCCTCAAGCTTCTCCTCCCTCTTTCAACTTTTTCTTTTCTTTTTCTCTTTTTTTTTTGGGAAGGATTACTATATCTTGACAGGCCTTTAATGGTTTTGAATTCCACTCTTCATTTCCTAAAGCAAAGAGTTGATATTTTTTTTTCCCTTAAAAACATAATAATAGTTTTGAAAATCAATTTCAATAAAAGAAATTTGAGTTTTGAAAATAAAACGTCTAAATTCCTAATTTTCTCAAAAATACAATTTCTCCGACTAAAGATAGTTACACAATACTTGGCATTTTCCACACTAAAAAAATTTAACTTTAAGTTTTTCTTCATTAATATAAATTTTAACTAAATTCTCCTACTCAATTCTAGAGTCAAAATTTTACTTTCCTAATATAACTTCATATAATAATCATTTTTCAAAACAAAATCAAATTTATTTGAAATACATTTGAGAACAAATAAACTTTTAAGTTTCTTTAAAATTTTTCATCCCCCCAAACATAATTTTTTCATAGAAATAAAATATTTTAGCATCATATATAAATAAGAAGGAATAAAAACTAACTTTAACATACTTGAAGGAATTTTTATATTCTAAATATGCAAGTACAAAAATAAAAAATAGGAGCAAAAACTTAATTGATCAAATTTTTTTTACTTAAAATACAAGGATTCATCAGACTTCTACGTGTGGAGTACAACATAAAAACAAATAAACACGCTAACAAACATACCTGATTGCAACATAAAGAAAAATAATTGGTAGTAAAATAAAAATTTTAAACATGCGAATTTAAGTAGCAAGTTAGCTAAATTCTAAACCTTTCTAAGATTCTAGAATCAATTTCAATAAACACTAACTAAATACAACGACAAAATTAAAACAATGACTACAACTAAAACATACTAACTAAACACAAATACATCACAGTAAGTGTACGAAACAAAACACAACATAACAATCACAACTAAAAATATAACAAAAAGTACAGAATAATAGTACCAACAACAGTTCATAACAATACAAAAACTAAGAACATAAAACATAACTAAAGATCCAAACTCATCATCACCCTCTTCTTCATCACTATCATCACTACGCCAAACAACTGCAAGCTCATATGATGGATTTCTAGGATACTGAGGAAATACTACATCCTGATTACCTCTATTGAGATGCTCCATGGCTAAGTTCTATTCCTCCTCATAATCACTTCGTCTCTTCATATACTCATCTATATACTCTGCAAAATTATTTAAATTTAATACCTTATCATTTGTACAAATAACATTATTCCATACCCTTTCCATAAGCTGTGACTGAGAATCAGATCCAGAAGTCGGTCCCTGTGATGTAGAAGCATGTGAAGTAAAGGCTCATGTAGTAGAGGCAGCATAACTACTGGAGAATCCACCCTTCCAACCAAAAATAGAATGATGTGAATAAGTCTTCACATTCACACTATTAATGGGCTTCAATGGCTGTAAGATCTCCTCCCAACTATCATATCTAACACCAGCCTGCTCGCATAAAGAAAAGATCAAGGATGTGAATCCCAAACCTGCAGTAGTAGCATTGATGACTGAACTGGTAATAATTTCATGAATTAGAGCTCCAATATCAATAGTCTTGAGCTATTGACTGCAATATTTCAAGGTTGCTTGATCTCGGGTCACTTCACTTAAATGATTTGTAGGCAACAAACGAGCAAACATAAAATAATGTCATGCCTTTGCAGTGCCATTCAATTTTGAAGCAAAATAAGTTTACTCTTCTTTCATTTGTGATCTTCTAAAGCCCTCTTTCATTAGTTAAAGATGAAATAATCTTGTCAAACTTCTCCTCTGTGGGATTATAGTTTGAATAAAAACACAAAGCACTCGGAGGCAATTGACAAAACTGGTTAATTACCTCAAATGAAAAAGGCACTATCTTCCCCCTCACCATGACTCCTTCATTATCTACAGAGAGATTTGCATAGAACTCCTGTACAACAAAAATCACTGTGATAGCAGAAAAACAACAAAACCGCTCCCACTGGCAAAGAACATTCAACTCTTCAACAACTCCCCCAGACTTTTAAAACATCGCTCATGAACTAATTTCCTTGAATGCAGTTCATCACTGTATTGATCCTGAGCTTTCGAACAAACAAATTTACTTGAATTGAATGGAGCTTTTCCCTTGCGTCTCTTCATTATTGGTGCCATTTTTTAAAAAAATGTATAAAATTCAAAATAAATTCCTCAATTAACTTCAAATCACTAAACTCAACTCATAAAAGCTTAAACTAACAAATCCATACATTTTCTATCAAATTTTATCAAATTTTCACCATGAATAGTGATTTTTGGGTAGCTCATGAATGTGCTCAAAGTACATGGTGAAAATAAAAAATGTTTGCATAGAAGTGAAGCTCTTACCTCAAGAAGATTAAATCTAACAAATGTAGCTTGAAACCACCAAGAAATCTTCACTTAAAAAGATACCCTAGCTCTCCAAATTGCAAAAATCGAAGGTAGGAGATGAAGTTGGGAAAAAAATTAGAGATTTTTGGCCCAAAAATTTACATAAAACCATTCACGAACCGATTTTCATGAACCGACGCTTAAGCGCAAATGGTTCGGCGCTTGGGCGCCTATCTCTCTATTTAGGTTGCGCTTAAGTGGGGTGCTTAGAGGCTAGTGTACAAATTTTGGTTTTTTTTATTTAAGTGAAATACAAGTCTAGCCTAAGTCAACCAACCCTATATGGTCTTAAAACACTATAATAACTATTTCCTCCCCTCTTATCTCTTCTCTCACTCAAGATTCATAAATTTTAACTAATTTGATTCACAATAAATAACACAAAATTTCTCATAAACAAAACACTTATATTTATTCAAGAACAATTACAAACACTTTCAAATACATAAATTCTCAATCCAAATAGTCTTGGATGAGAAAATTACTAAAAATAATACTAGATCTTAAGAACATAAAACACACATTAAAATACTTAATATAAACATGCACTAAACATATAAAAAATAAATCACAAACTTAATTCCACTCTCTAGTTGATGAAACAATTTATGGCCTATCATTAGTCTCTCCTTCAACATTTGGAACATATATCTGAAAGAATAGACAACGATTAATAACTCTGGTTAAATCTTCTTCAATCCACTTGTTCTTCAGATACATTGCCTTGCCTTCTTTCTCTATAAAACCAATATGGCTTAACTGCATCTTAAGTTGCCATCCCATATGATCCAGATGTGCGTTAACTTCCATCATTTTCACTTCAATTGAAGCCACGTTAGCCTCAATTTTATTGATTTTCTCCGTTATTCCTTCGATACTAACAGCAAAAAAACCATTATACATCTCTTGTACACTTTGATTAATAAACTTCTTTCTCATAACTTACTCCTTCTTCAAATCACTCTCCAAAGATGACATTTTTTCAAAAACACTCTCTTTTTATTTAAAGTTCAGGGTTAAATGGAGGTATGGTGAAAATCTTTACATAACCCTTTTATTTATAGGCTTAGAACTCTTCCTATAACTCTTAGGCATGTCCTAGAATTGCTCTCACACATCCAAGTTAACTAATTCATAGTAAAATCTTCTAGAAAACAAATTCTCACATGTTTTTTAACAGTCACGCTTAAGCGCCAAATTTTGGAGCTTAGGCGCCAGTGCTCATTTTAACACAGGTCAAATTAACGTCCCAACATTCGTTCTAACATGTCTAAGTCATCTTTTAAGGTCTTAGAATAATCACTAACTCAATATATGGTCAAAATATTACCATAATTTTCTAAATCACACACAACAACATAAAAATAAAAGCATAGATAATTATGGAGTGTCTCTCACAGAGCGCTTGGTTTAATGTTGTCAGCCCAACGTAACCAGTGTTTATTATGGTTGACCTAACATCAGAAAATCATTTAATTTAAGTTGGTCACCTAAAAAGTAAGATTTCAGCATGTGACCATTCACTTTGAATATTTTATCTGTTTTAGGATCTCTGATATCCACAGCTCCATAGGGATAAACTTTCATCGCAACAAATGAGCCCATCTACCTGGACTTAATTTTTCCTGAAAATAATCTTAACCTTGCATTATAAAGCAAAACTTGTTGCCCTAGCTGAAAATTTTTAGTAAGAATCCTTTGATCATGCCACATCTTTATCTTTTCTTCGTAAATCTTAGCACTTTCATAAGATTCATTTCTTATCTCTTCAAGCTCATTCAATTGCAATTACCTTTTCTCACCACCATCTTTCAAATTGTAATTAAATTCCTTAATCACCTAATATGCTTTATGCTCAAGTTCAACTAGTAAGTGACATGCTTTCCCAAATACTAGTTTGTATTGGGGCATTCCTATAGGAGTTCTGTATGCAGTCTTATAAGCCCACAAAGCATAGCAAATTTAGATAACCAATCCATTTTAGTTGGATTTACAGATTTTTCCAATATTCTTTTAATTTCATGATTGGATAATTCAACTAAACCACTTGTCTGAGGAAGATAAACAGTAGCAATTCTATGGTTAATATGATATTTCTTCAATAGCTTCTCCATTATTGCATTTCTGAAATGACTTCCCCTGTCAGTTATGATTACTCTCAGCATCCTAAATCTACAAAATATGTTTGTTCTTAAAAACTTTGCAATACTTTGAGCATCACATCGAGGTAAAGCAATAGCTTCTATCCATTTGGATACATAGTCTGCTGCTAATAATATAAATAAATTTCTGAAAGATGGTATAAATGGTCCCATTAAATCTAATCCCCACACATCAAATATCTCAACTTCTAACACATAATTGAGGAACATGTCATTCCTCCTAGAAATATTGCCTACTTGTTGACATCGATCACAACTTTTGATATAAGCATTAACATCTTTAAAGATTGTAGGCCAATAAAATTAAGATTGTAAAATTTTGTATGTTGTTTTATCAACACCAAAATGTGCCCCAAAATTAGAATTATGACATTTTTGGATAATTTCATAAGTTTTTTTCTAAAAGGCACATATCTTCAAATAATAAGATCCTTTCCTTGTTTATATAAAAATGGGTCCTCCCAATAGCTTCAGATACAAATTTCCTCTTATATTGATATGTTATTCCATATGGCATAATATCACTAATAATGAAGTTCACAATGTCGGCATACCATGGAGCACACCACTCACTAACATTGAACAATTCTTCATCTAGAAAATGTTAATTAATTTCTTTTTCAAAATTGAGCGGTTTTTTTAATTCAAGATTGGACAAATGATCAGCAATTTGATTCTCAGCTCCCTTTCTATCTACTATTTTAAAGTCAAATTCTTGCAAAAGAAGAACCCATCTTATCAATCTTGGTTTTGCATCCTTCTTTTTCATTAAATATTTAATAGCAGAATGATCTATATGCACTATACATTTAGTTCCAATTAAGTATGATCTAAATTTATCAAAAGCATATACTACTGCTAATAACTCTTTATCAGTTTTGATTTAATTAATTTGAGTTTCATTAAGAGTTCTACTAGCATAGTAGATCACCTTGAAAATCTTATCATGCTTCTATCTTAAAGCAGCTCCAATAGCATAATCACCAGCATCACAAATTAATTCAAAATGTTTTTCCCAATCTCGTGAAATAATAATTAGTGTAGAGACTATTTTTCCTTTTAATAATTCAAAAGCTTTTAGGCAATCTTTATTAAAATTAAAAATTATATCTTTTTCAAGAAAATGGCATAAAGACTTAGAAATTTTTGAAAAATCATTAATATAACGGCTGTAAAATCCAGCATGTCCTAAAAAACTCCTAATTTCCTTCACACTTATTAAGTGAGGTAGATTAGCGATCACATGAATTTTTTCAGGGTCTACTTCCATACCATTTTCTGAAATTTGATATCCCAAAACTATGCCTTGTGTTATCATAAATTGACATTTTGTTCAATTAAGGACTAAATTTGTTTCTTCACAGCGCTTAAGAACTTTTGATATATGTTCTAAACATGATTCAAATGAAGTTCCAAACACTAAAAAATCATCCATAAAACGCTTAATCCCTTTCTCAAGTAAATCACAAAAAATTGACATTATGCCTCTTTGAAATGTAGCAAGTGCATTACATAAACCAAATGACATTCTTCTAAAAGCAAATGTACTATAAAGATTGGTAAAATTTGTTTTCACTTTATCCTCAAGAGCTATTTGTGTTTGGTGATAACCAGTATATCCATTCAGAAAATAAAAGTATTTATTTCCACCTAGTCTATCCAACATATGATCTAGAAAGGGTAGCGGAAAATGATCTTTCCTAGTGATGAGATTTAATTTTTTATAATCAATACATATTTGCCATCCCGTGACTTGTCTTATTGGTATTAACTCATTATGTTCATTCAAAATCATAGTCACTCCTTTTTTAGGAATGCAGTGAATTGAACTAACACATGCATTATCTAAAATTGGGTAGATAATTCCAACATCTAACCACTTTAGAATCTCTTTCTTAACAACTTCTTTCATATTAGGATTCAATCGCCTTTAAGAACCAATCTTGGGTTTGCAATTCTCTTCCATATGAATTCTATGCATACAAATTGAATGACTGATTCTTTTTATATCAGAAATTGTCTATCCAAAAGATTTCTTATAACTCTTTAAAGTTTTCATCAAAATCTATTCTTCTTCTATAGTTAATCTTGAGGAAATTATAATAGGTAATGTAGAGGAATCACCTAAAAAGCTATACTTCAAATGTTCAGGAAGCAACTTCAACTCAAGCTCAGGAGGTTTTTCAATTGATGGACAAAAAGATTAATATTTTTCTGTCGTGTCCAAAACTTCAAAAAATTCTTGAACATAATTTGAATCTTCCTTATATAAATATTCATATTGATTTAATTCCTATTCTTTCTCATGTTCCAACTCTTTCATCTCATATTTCTCTTCATAACTTGTTTTGAAATGACATTCAATTAAGTATATTTTAACATTCATCATCTTTACCTTTTGTAAGGTATTTCATTGATTTGGAAATATTAAATGTAATTGTTTGATCATTGATGCACATAGTTATGTCTCCTTTCTGCACATCTATCATTGCTCTTCCCGTGGCTAGAAAAGGTCTCTCCAAAATAATAGGTATCTCCTTATCTTCCTCCATATCTACCATAACGAAATCAATAGAAAAGATAAATTAATCCACTTTCACTAGGACATCTTCTATAACTCCTTTAGGAAATATTATCGAACAATCTACTAACTGCAAAGTTACAGTAGTAGGGATTATTTCTTCTAATCCCAATTTTTTAAATATTGATAATGTCATAAGGTTGATGCATGCTCCTAAATCACATAAAGCTTTCCCATAAAATATGTCTCCTGTTGCACATGGAATTGTCAAGCTACCAGAATCTTTAAGCTTTTTGGAAAGCTTTTTCTGAATTATAGCACTACACTCCTCACTAAGTGCAATAGTCTCATTATCTTCAAACTTCCTTTTCTGATTAAGAATATCCTTCATAAACTTCACATAGCTTGACATTTGTTCTAGAGCTTCAGCAAATGGAATATTAATTGTAAGCTTTTAAAAAATGTTTAGAAATTTTGAAAATTACTTATCCAACTATTATTGTCGAAGCCTATGAGGAAATGGAGGTGGTGGTATTTCCAAATCAACTTTAAGTGGAGAAATAAGTCCCTTTAAACCTTTCGGAGCATCCTCTTTTGGTTCTTCAATCTCTTCTCTCTCTACTTCAATCTCTTTTTGAACTCTACTTTCCAATTCTCTTCCACTTCTAAATTGAATGACTTTTACTTGCTCTTTATTCTGGTCTTTTGGATTTATTTCTGTGTTACTAGGAAATGTTCCTTGGGATCTATTACTTAATGAATTTGCTATTTGTCCCAATTGATTCTCAATATTTCTAATTGTAGCTCCTTGAATTTGTAACTGATTTCTCATTTGTAACACTACTTCTTCTATAAATAACTTCTTCTCCTTAAATTGTGGATTATTGTTAAAACCTGGAGGATAAGTAGGTCTATAATTACTATTCTATTGGTTGTTCTCATTTCCCAATGGGTTTACTTGATTGTCCCCCATTACTGATTATTACTGCCCGTAGTATTATTCCAATTGAAGTTGGGATGGTTCCTCCAACCTGGGTTATAATTATTTGAATATGTGTTATTCTGCTTATTATTTATGACATTCAAAGTTCTTAATGATGTTTGAGAATCTAATATTTCGCCTAATGAATTTTCTTCAATCAAAGGAATTTGTTAAGAAAAATTCATTCCAAATTGGCCTAACTTCCTTGAAATTGCTGCAACTTGATTTGCTAGCATTACAAAAGCATCTGTTTTGTGAATATTGACTACTTTCTTAATATTTACCCTTTTAGAAGGCCAATAAAAATTATTTGTATCCATCTCTTCAATTAAAGCATAAGCATCATGAAATGGTTTTGACATCAATGAAACACCAGCATCGACATAAATAATAGATTTAAGAGATCTAGCTAATCCATTATAAAAAATTTGAATTATCAACCAATCTGGTATAGGATGGTGTGGACAATTTCTTAAGAGTTCTTTAAGTCATTCTCATGCTTCATAATTAGATTCCCCTTTAAACCAACAAAAAGATATAATATCATTTCTATGCTTCGCAGTTTTTTATGGTGGAAAATATTTATCAAGGAATTTATATGCTAAATCACTCCAAGTTTTGATAGATCCAGGTGATAACGAATGTAACCATATCTTAGTCTTATCCCTTAGTGAGAAAGGAAATAATATAACTCTTATAGCATTATCTGATACACTATCATATTTAAATGTAGCATATTATTCTAGGAAAATGGCAAGATGTAAATTTGGATCTTCAGTTGATACTCCCCCAAACTGATTATTTGATATCATTTAGATAATAACAGGTTTAAGCTCAAATGAATTAGCCTCTACAACGGGTTTTTCAATACTATAATGAAGTTCATCCACTATAGAGTTTGTAAAATCTTTTAAAGGCCTAAACTCTTCAACATTTTGATTATTTTGATTTTCCATTTCTTGAAATTTTTTAGTAATTTTAAAGTTTTTAATTTTTCTAATAGTTCTTTCTAATTCAGAATGATAAGGCACAAGTCCCATGGAACCTGAACTACACATACATTACTATAAAACACATAAATTAAAATGAAAAAAAAAATAAAAACACACAAACAAGAACTTTACATATAAACATCACTACAATATTCCTAAAATAAATCTTAATGTTTAAATAAGACTTACTAAAAATTTTGTTTTCTAAAAACTTCTTTTGAATTTTTTTTTATAAATTAATATTATGTTTCTCCCCGATAACGACACCAAAAATTTGATCCCGACTTTCTATATATATATATATATATATATATATATATATCTCTGTGTGTGTGTGTGTGTGTGTGTGTGTGTGTGTGTGTGTAAAATGCGATGTATGCGGTTATATGATTAATTTCCTTAGTAGTTATTCTTAATTTGCAACAAAGCCAAAAAATTGATCTAAAGCAAAAGCTAGGTAAATCTTTCATTATGAAGCAAATAAGAATGCGGTTATAATATTTCAATATGGGGTACTATGCAAGTATATGTATCGTTATCAAGTAATATAGAACTTTCTGATTAAGTCCCAAATATCGAACCCACAGGGAGAACTAGATTTAGATAACAAAATTTACCTAGCAGTATATTCCTACTTAAACTTAAGATGCTAAAAAAGGAATGGAAGTTCAATTCTTTTTTGTAATTTTTGATAATTGAAAATAAAGTGAGCAACTAATTAACTTAACTAAAATAGTTACAAGATGGAGGTAATATAAATAAAATATCTTTTCCCTTATTATGAATCAGTGATAAATGTAGAAATTCAATTGTGAAAGTATACTAAATGTGTTATGTCAAATAGTAGCAATAATATTCTTTACCCTTACTAGAGATACTATAAAGAACATTGGTTAATTTATAGTTTAAATAGTCTTGAAGACTGAGTAGGCAAGAATAATACTAGCTCTCCCTCTAGAGTTCCCTCTTCTCCCTCCACCTGGGGGCTAACATCTTGTATCAAAACCTAAAACTTTAAATCAAATTGGAGGCTTTAGCTTGTCACTCTAAGGACCTCTAATTCTACACTCTTAAAAAGTTTGTTTCCCTATTTATTTGCACTCAACCTCATGAACTACGTTCTCATTCATGAAATTAATATGTGATTCCAACTATTTGTTGACTGAGACAATACCATCTCGGATCTTACATTTTCTCACAACATGTATTAACATCGTAACTGGTCAAATCAAGAAATACATGAAGTGCAAGGTTTCAAATCATCACAACTTCTTCCAGCATTGAAGTCTAATAATTCACACAACTTCCTTTAAATATTGAATCACTTATCATTTTAAGGAAAAAGATAAAGAAACCTACTGAGAATTCATGGAGAAAACACAACTACACATGAGTTTAAAAGTAGAAATCATGCACACAAACAAGAATCTAAATTAAAACCAAGGCAGTCACAAAGATAAACACTTATCTCAAATCCCCTCCACAAAATGTCATGAATTTCCTTTGAATTCTCTTCCTTCACTCACAATACAACTAAAACTCAAAATAAAAGAAAAGGTGGTCAGCGGCGGTAGTGGTCTAGATGGATGATGTTTGTAAATTTGATCGGTGGCTGACCTCCTCTCTTGGAAAATCTAAGTCTTTTCTTATAAAAATCCAAGGGGCACCTTGGTGTCTCTTCAAAAAGGTGCCTCCATTCAATAAATCTTCTAGAAGTTGCTTCCTCAAAAGCCAATTGAATGAATTTTCATGTCCATGGGTTATTTCCCAAGTTTTTACCAAGGGTTGCTTCTAACACCTCTTCAGAAATCCGTTCAAATTAAATAATTCATCTCATAACTACTTCTGGCGCTTATGCACGGGGTTCTTGGCACTTAGGCGCTGCTCCTCTGGCGCTTAGATGCTGATCTTGGGCGCTTAGGCATCTCAGTTCATTTTTGCACATTTCTTTATTTTTCCTCTAAATTTGACCCTTTTTCATCCATTTGATTTTACTTGATAGAAAAATAAACAAATACATTTCATTAAAGCGTAATATCTAAAAAATAGTTATAAAATGTGTATAAAAACATTATATTTTAGGTGTATCAACTACTAGTAATTTTTAATGGCCTTCTTAGAGGGTAAATCCTAAGAAAATACCCAACATTCATGAATCTAATGCTTTTGCAATGTTAACAAATCAAATTGCTACAATTTCAAGGAAGTTAGACCAATTTGGAATGAATTTTTCTCAACTAATTTTCAATGAATGAAGAGAATTTATTAGGCAAAATGGTAGATTCTCAAACATCATTAGAAAATTTGAATGTCATAAATAATAAGCCCCTAGGTTGGAAAAACCATCTTAACTTTAACTTAGATCCAAGAAGAATGGGTTCACCCTATGAAACCCATTATTAAATCTAATTTGAAGACTTATGTATCCCATGGGAAATGTAGAACTGGAAGTAGGAGTCAGGAACCTTCTACCAGTAGAGATGTTCCCTATACAAGTTATGACCCTCCTCCTCCTTCTAGCTCCCCTACCTTAACATATTTGATGAATGAGTTGACCTTGCAGAGGAAGAGCCTAGATTTAATAAACGAAAGGATTGGAGGGTTAGAACGCCAACATGATTATGATAGTGAGTACCTGCAGAGGCATTCTGATTTTGAAATAGTCTATTATGATGCTTAGGCCCGACACTAGAGAGGAGAGCCTGATGTTACATTTCCTGAATGCCCCCGATATACTCAGTATCAACCCAATCCACTACTGATCACATGAAATAGCTTGGGATTTTGATATTTAGAATGAAATTGATGTACATATGTTTGTATTTTTATTTTATGTAGTCTATTTGTAATAGACATGATGTTTATGTATTTGGACTTACATTTTTATTATTTCGTTGTACTTGAATGATTTTATTTTTTGTTATAAAGTTAGTGTTATAATTAAATATGCATGTGTAGTTCAATAGATGTTGAGTAATGTTGTGAATTGTATTGTAATGTGATTTTTATTTCACAATTTTATTTATTTTATTAGTATTGTGTATGTGTTAGGAAATGTTGTGCTTATTTAATGTTTCAGTTTTATACTTATTTCAAAATTTTATTTCCTAGAAATTCCTCTAATGATTTATGTGTGTAGAAATCTCCCAATATTATAAACTAGGTGAAGTAAAAATTTGAGAAGACCTGCAGAAATTTCAGAATGATAAAGATGCCTATAATACTGAGGTATGATTTATATTTATAGTATTTTCTTTCCACCTTTATTTCATATTCAAAAATTTAAGTTTCGGGGAGGGAAGACAAAGATTAACTATTAGATGTCCTCTATTCAATATTTTCAAAAATTATTTATATAATTTTATGTAGTGAATTTAATTCAGGTAACTATATTTTTGTAACTATTTAAATATTATGGTAGATTTAAAGAAATGTTTTTGTAATGAAAATTAATTTTGTAACTTAAGATATTTAGTATAAGAGAATAAGATTATAGTTAACTATTGAAACTAAAGGAAACTATATTTTGAAGTATTAAGAATCTGGAAATTCATTTGAGAAGAAAAGATTGGAGCTCAATGATGTAAAAACTATGAATTATTTATAAGGTAAAGAAATGCTTTGAGTTTCAAATTTAATTCAGTGATATTAAAGCTATGAAATATTTATAAGGTAAGAAATGCTTTGAGTTTCAAATTTAGGGAAAGAAAAGTGAAGTTAAAAATCATTAAAGGCTATCCAGATATAGTAATCCTCACTTGAAAAAGAAAAAAGAAAGGATTGCAATCCCTGAAAAGAAAAGAAAAATATATAGGATTGAAAGCAATCCAAATGAAAAAGAAAAAAATATTAATCCTTGAAAAGAAAAGAAAAATATATAGGATTGAAAGCAATCCAAATGAAAAAGAAAAAAAACCCTGAAAAGAAAAGAAAAATATATAGGATTGAAAGCAATCCAAATGAAAAATAGAAAAGAAAGAAAAGCTGAAAAGAAAAGAAAAATATATAGAATTGAAAGCAATTCAAATGAAAAAGAAAAAAAAAATCAGAAAATAAAAATAAAAAATATAGGATTGAAAGCAATCCAAATGAAACAGAGAAAAGAAAAGAAAGAAAAAAATATAAAGCGAGGAGAAGCTTGAGAAGATGCCTAATAAAAAATTGGCTTCACTAGACCTACCTAAAGGGAAAACTTAAATACATTCCTGAACATATATTTATGGAATAGATCTTTTTACTAATAGAGTTCTCATGAAGTTCTTATCCTTTAAATATTCTAAGTGACTTAATATTGCAATCTATAGTCATTCTTGAAATAAATAGAAAACTAGAATTCTTAAAACTTGATGACTGAATAATCTGATGACTACAGAGTTAATTCAATTACTTGAATTTTTTTCGAAAATCTCACTATGATATTTATCTAAATCAAACTTATAGTATTTCCTAATTAAAATATTACTGCAGTAGATCATAATTTTTATATAGTACTAAAATTACTTGAGGACAAGTAATAACTAAGTTTGGGGGATTTTGACCAAAGTAAAATATGTTGAGATTTTCGTACCTCTTTTATAATTTTTTTTAATGATATTGCACTTTAAAGAAAGGTATTTTTGATGGTTTGTTGCAGGAATGATGAATTAAGGTCAATAGAGTAAAAAGATGCAAAAAGGAGCAAATTTGGAGCAAAAAAGACCAAAATGTGGAGAATTGCACCACCGACGGTAATTTTTTCCCGAGACTACAGGACGCCGACGATGCCATCGAGGCCGTCGACGACACCATCGAGGCCGCCGATGGCGGGTTTGACAGTTATGTGTACTTGTACAATAGATAAGGTCAGATTTTGGAGGGGTGCATAAGCAACTCTTGGGAAAACTCATCCACATATTTAAAGAGAAGATTTTGGCTAAAAATAGAAGAGTCCTGGAGGTTAGATATGTTCCATTAGTGTGTAGAGAGTTTGCTAGAGCGTGTAATTGTGAGGGATTCTTTGAGAAATTGTAAGAGTGGAGGGAAAGTGAGAGATTTCTTCCTCCTTGCTACTTCGAAGGGAATTGCTTGTGTTGTAAAGAAAGGAAGAGATTCAGAGGAACTTCAAGGAGTGTTCTTGGGGAGAAATTAGAATTTTGTGTGTTGTAAAGAAAGAAAGAGATTCAGAGGAACTTCGAGGAGTTTGCTTGTGGAGGAATAAATTCTGTGTGCTGTAAAGAAAGGAAGAGATTCAGAGGAACTTCGAGGAGAGTTCTTGGGGAGAAAGAGATTGTAAGAGTGGAGGGAAAGTGAGAGATTTCTTCCTCCTTGCTGCTTTGAAGAGGAAATGTGTGTTGTAAGGAAAGGAAGAGATTCAGAGGAACTTCGAGGAGTTTTCTTGGAGAGAAATATGTGCTGTAAAGAAAGGAAGAGATTTAGAGGAACTTCAAGGAGTTTGCTTGGGGAGAAATTAGAGATACTGTAAAGAAAGAAAGAGATTTAGAGGAACTTCGAGGAGTGTTCTTGGGGAGAACTTAGAGATTCTCCTTGCTACTTCGAAGAGGAATTCTGTGTGTTGTAAAGAAAGGAAGAGATTCAGAGGAACTTCCTTGCTACTTCAAAGAGGAATTTTGTGTGCTGTAAAGAAAGGAAGAGATTCAGAGGAACTTTAAGGAGTGCTCTTGGGGAGAAAGTTAGAGATAAGTTATTTACTTGTTATAGTTTGTATGACTTTGATTTTATATATGAATTCCGAGTTATGTTGTTCTTCCCTATGAGTTCTGAGTAGTTTTCTCTGTCTTTCTCCTTGTCTCGAGATTTGTGAAATAGTGATTTGAATTGGTGAAGCCATAAAAATGTTTAAGAAATTGTGATGATCTTTTCACTTCAATCTTAATTTACTTTCAATCTGGCCGATTTATTTGTTAAAATATGTTGAGTTTTACAACTAAAGCGAAGATTACATCCAAGATTCAAGGAGGTCAAGGACCTTGGAAGTTGGGTGCAAATAAAAAGAGAAATATTACTATCGCACGTAGAATTGGAGATTTTAGAGTGACAGACTAAAATATCCAATTCGGTCCAATCGTTTGGGTGCTGATGTGTACATGTTAGCCCTCAGGTGAGGAGAACGTGGGAGCTCCGAAGTGAGAGCCTGTATCCTCCCAATCTAGCCGCAAAATCAGTAACCAAGCATAGGATTAGTCAATGTTCTTTATGCCCGGACCAATGGGAAAAGAATAGGAATGCTTCTATTTGGCACAATATAAATTGAACTAATTCATTTTATCCATTTACTATAATTTCTTGACAAGGAGAAAGGATATTTTCTTATATATATAATATCACAAATTAAACCCTACTTTCTATCTTTAGTTATTTATTAGTTATCTAAATTATCTACTTATTTCAATTGCCTATTAGTGACAGATAAAAAATTGAACGCCGTCGTTGTAGTTGAAGTATTACTTTTTATTGTATATTAGTGACAGATAAGCAAATTGAATGTCGTCGTTGTAGTTGAAGTATTACTTTTTATTAAGCCTTTAGTCCGTAGTATTTTATTTCTCCATGTGGGATCAATAACTAGGACTCCATTAGAGCCCTATATTACTTGAGTGATACGTATACTTGCATTGACAAAAGATCGATAACTAGGACTCCATTAAAGCCTTATATTACTTGAGTGATACGTATACTTGCGTTGACAAATTCGACTTTGACATTATTGAATATTATACATATACATCGAATCAAATTAGACACATCTATAAAGTCGCGATCAAGTCTTTGGACGCCATTGCTGGAAATTAAATCTTCTAGTAGCGCCATCAAATTCTAACACATATATATAAATTCGCAGTCAAAAATTTTGACACTGTTGCTGGAATTTAAATCTTCTAGAAGCGTCATTAAATTCTTATAATTGTCTATTTACCAAAAGAAAAAGGTCGGTCACTTAGGATATTTTTGCCAAAATTAAACCTCAATCCATTAAATTGCTGTGACATATTCCCCTGGGTTTCTTAAGCTCCTAGCTACCTTCCCTTGGCCGGTCCCATGGAGCTTCAACCTAGTTGCTGGAAAATGTCCAAATTGAGAGCCACCCCCATGGAGCTTCACCCAAATCAAACCTAAAGGCCAACTCATCTAAATCAAATTGTAGAGCTCCTTTGCCCTCCACCTAAGCACCACAATGCACCCAAAATTGTGCCTTGAGAGCCACCCATGACCATTTTTATAAAATCTCACCTCCATGGCCATGAGAGGTGTGCTAAACATTTTCTCAGAGAGAGCTTCCCAAATTACTCACAGAGCTTCCTTGAGACCTCCACAGCCCATTCCACTCACTTCACTGCCTTGATTTCCCCCATGTAACCCTAATTTTGGGCTTGAAAATTAGGGAAGAAATAGGAAATCTCTGAAGACTCCACCAAAATTCAATTTCTTGTGCCCACACCTTCACAACAGTAAGAGAAGACAAAGACCCATCAAATTACCCTATCAAATAGCATCCACCATAGTTCTAGACGAACACCTGAAATTGAGCTTTGTCGAATTCATACCTATGCCTTACACCGCAGCAAGAGGCTTAATCCTTAGCCTCCTTGGACCCCAACGAATGTGCCAAGACCCTCTGATTGAAGCTTCACTTCTCAGAGTAAAAGTATAAAACTTCTCCTTCTCCCGAGCCTATTTTGACTCTCTATTTGGTTAAGCTTAATTTAATTGCATGATTACTGTATGGATATGATCGTCTCACTTAGACAAGCATTTCAAAAAATAATTTCTTTAATTTGGTTAAGTAATGAGAGAGATCTTAAGACTTGAAGGTGAACGGTTCTCGGGCTAGGCTATTGGGGACGATGACCATGCACCGTCCGATCATGCTTGTATCGAATGGACGACCAAGATGAAGCCGGACAACACTTCTTTACAAAAACAGTGGGACCCGTGGCTGCTGGCATGGACGGTGGCGTCAAATGGGAGCGTACCTCGTGGAGCTTTGGAGCCTCCGTATGTTGACGAGGCGCCACGTGGATAAGTAGAAAATTAGGGCTTTTTCTATTTATTTATACTCCCTTAATTTAAAAAATTCATAACTTTGTGTAGAAAAATTACAAAAATAAACCAAAAATACCCACTTGCTTAGTGAACAGAGGAGAACAAAGTGAAAATAATTTTAAGTCAGTGTGATGCACATTTTATTTTTAATTAATTAAACATTGATTTGAATGTTTTGATTCTCCATGCATGTAGACTTATCACCATAGCTTGAATTTTTGGCATGTTGTAGCCTCTGTCAAGGGGAACATTCTCTGATTTTACCAATGTCAGAGGAGGTTCTTAGATAAAGATCCATATTTTTCAAGTTTGTGTCTTCTATTTACATAATTTAATCATGATAATTAGCATGTTGATTAGAAAATTCCAAGAAAATTTTGGAAGGTCCACCATGACGAGATGAGCTTTTGTAAATAATTTCATGGGTTAAGTCATTTAAAATGTACTTAATTTTCATATACTCTAAATCATAAAAAAATTAATTTTGCAAAATATAAACATTTAAATGATTTGATTTTTGATCTCCACTCTTATTTATGATTCAGAGAACTCACCATAAAAATTTTAAAGTATTTTGTGTTCATTTGATAACTTAAGTTGATTTTTAAAGATAAATATCATTTTGACACTTAAATGATTTTTTTAAAATCAAAATATAACTAAGAAATTTATAAAAAATTATTTTTTGAGTTCTCTATGATTAGTGGTATTTTTTAAAAATAAAATTATATTTAAAATAAAAAATTGATTTTTAACCTATTTTAAATATTTAAATAATTAAAAATCCCTAAAAATCACAAAAATAATAAAATTCATGCAAATGTTCTAAATTGTTTCCTAAGCACATAGGAAGAATTGGAATACTTTTCCCAATTTTCTAGATAAAGAAACTGAATTTCAAAGCTTAAAAATGATTTTAAAAGGCTAAAAATGAGTTTTCACTAAAATAATTCCATTAAATCAAATAAAACTCAGAAAATTATAAAAATCTTCTCATCTGAGTTCTCTGACCTCATGGAAACTTTTCAAAAATAAAAAACTTAATTTTCTCCATTTAAAATATTTTATATTTAATAAATACCCCAGAACTTACAATAATTCTTAAAATTCAGATAAAATTCAAAAAAATCATGAAATTTGATCCAAATGCTTCTCTGGTTTAAGCCTACCTTCGGTAAAAATTTCAAGGAACTAGGATTTACCTTGGTCAAGTTAAGAATTTTCTTTAAAAAATCCTATTTTTGCATAAAAATATTTATATAAAATAAATTAAATTTTGAAAAATCACATTTTCTCCTCTAATGTCTTAATTGACCCATTAATGAGTAGATAAAAATTTTAAAGTCATTTGAATTGAATTTGATAAATTATGAAGTGTTAGAGCCTCATGGTTTTCAAAGTCATTTGAAATGAATTTGATAAATTATGAAGTTTTAGAACCTTAGGGGCAAACATGTAATTTTGGAAATTTAGCCTTAATTAACATTTATGTTTAATATAAAGGAGCAAATGGATAACCTCTGATCTTAATTTGGATGTTTGAAACATAAGGGGTTAATTGGTAGAAACCAACCTCATTTTCCTAATTGAAAAGATATGTTAATAAATTTCTAAAGTATTAAAATTTGGAAGTTTATTAAACTAAAATTATTGTAGGGCTTAGAGGTATGACTTTTGAAGTCAACAATTAATCAATTTAATACCCTTATTTTGATTTTCAAATGAAATTCAAATCATGAATTATGACCACCTAAAGCTTAATCTTTTCAAAGCTAGTTAAGACACTCACCTAGGTCTTAAGGCCTTAGTAGTGACTTAAGCTGAATCAAGTTTCATTTAAATAAGGATTAGAAAAGTAAACATTCTTTAAAATTAAAACGTCTTTCAAACAATACAAGCCCAATTATAACCAAAATTTGGCTAAGTGCTCCAATAACACTAACTTGCCTCTTTAAGAGTCTTCACCCACATAATCTTCAAAATTAAATTGACAGATGATAATTACCCTATCTTAGGGATAATTGATACATCAATGTTCACTAACCATTAAGGGTATTTACAGGATGACTTATTAAGCAACATAATAAGTTTAAAAGAACTAGGGATTTTCCACCAGGCAGCGAGAGAGTAGCACGAACCTGCTTCTTTCTCTAGATCTGTTGGATATCTTGAGAGTTCTACTAAACTTAATATGTTTTGCTTGACAAAATCATCCTTAATTAAAATCCTAAGGAGCCATCAAGGTATGACATAGGGTTAGAAAAACTACCAAAACCTTACTTTTTGCCTCTATAAATTGCCCTGACATGCATTTTAAGTTTTAGGTGGTGGAACGAGAAGACTCGTCAGGTACGCTTTTACAGTTTTTCAGTGTTGCACTTTCATGCTGTACTCTTATACCTGCAAAACTTGCATGCTAAACAACGATGTCACCTTGCATGAAAACTAAAACTATTAGGATAGCCACAAAACCAAAATCAAAACTAAAACTAAAATCAACCAAGATAAAATTCACCGCCACAACATTCAAAAAATAAGACAACTCAAAATTTAATCACAAACATCACACAAAACTACGACTGCAATTAAATTAAGATGTCTCTATTGGATGATCGGGAATCCCTCGGAGGAGGTAACCTACGGTTCCTAATGAGGTTTTCCATAGTCTAAATGAAATTATGGAACTCATTAAGTTGATTTTAGTAAGTTCATTTAGACTAAGTGAATCCAATAGAGAATAGTGGTGTTAGAACGAGGGAACCATAGGATCCTAACCGATGTCGCTCTAATCAAATTTAATATGCCTTGATAAAATTTAAAGAACTTCAGCCATAGGGCCACCTGATTTAACATCATAACTTGACACACTAGAAAGCTCAAACTCATTGCGGCAAGAAGCTTGGAGCTAGTACGATGGACAACACGGCCATCTTCAACAACAAAACCCATCTTCCCTAGCTAAACCAATCTTCCTTCCTTAGACTTAAACAACAAATCCATAAGGCTTTGAGGTTGCTTGCTTATGTAACGTAAATCCTCACCTTATCTTTAGGACTTTGTATAGCTCTGTTATACAATATAAGCTCTAACTTGCCTTAGGATTCCGAGGTTGCCGTTTGTCACGACCTAAATCCTCACATCTTCCAAGCTAACTCGTCTTAGGCTGTTTGTGTGTCACAACCTAACTAAAAAAATTGGCAGGATGAAACACCTAAATATTTCTCCTCAAAATAGAAGCCAAACATTAGGATAATTGGGAAGTCACCGATGTTCTCCTCTGGATCCATGACATCCCCTAGTTCTTCCTCCTTTGGATTCTATAATAAAATGTTCCAAATTTGAACCAATCCCCTTTCATACCTCTACGCCCGATCTCATTAAAGAGTCCCACCCTTTGAAATTCCTTAAAGACAATATTTCTTGATTTTTATTGAGAGTCTTCATAGGTGGCTTTGGTCATTTATGATGTAATTAACTATAGGGGCTTGCCCTTATAGGAAGCATGTCCAAACCGAACTTAATATAAACCCTATTTAATTCTTTATGTTAAATAGGGAAACTTGTCGGCAAATATAAATGTTTCACAGACCAAATGGATGTCATATATTTCTTAGTTTATTTGATCGAGCCTCAGCCTCAAGTTTTGTGCTTATCCTTTGGGATAGAGACAACATTTGAGGTACAATGCTCTTTATTTTAAACTAAGAAAAATATGGGCTCAGTTTGATTTCATACTTTCCTAAACTTCAACGTCCTTTTGAAGTGGGCGACGAAATTTCAATTCCAGTGACTGACAACTTCTTACGGGCAACTCCTCCAACCAAAAATAGCACCGACTTCTTCTGGCTACTCCGCTGGGGACAAGCTTTTCTCTCCATTCAAATCAAGAAATATTATTTTCACACAACGGTAATGTGTCCATGTCCCTCTTAAACCAAATTACCCTTCTTCTGTTGACATACTTTACCCATTTTTGTCTTGGAAAGGTACAACCAACTCCTTGGACTTCAGGACTAGCTGTTCAACCTTGTTTGAATAGAGGGGTTCAGAAGGCCATTAAGGACTCTTTAAATTTTCATGTGGGGTCAGACCCCATAATAACTGTGTCGGTGGACTAGTTCCACCTGAGCATTTTCTGGCACTAAATAGGTCCCGCATTGGGTCCTAAAAATACTTCACATCTCCCTTCAAAATTTGATTTACTATTCCGCAAATTAAACAAAATCGTGTTGTGCTGCATGCACTTTGAGATTTTTTTACGTTGATTAAATTTTAAATAAGATTTTAAAATACCCATAAATTAAGACATGTCCGGTCTACAGATCAACCTCTACTTTCAGTGCTTGCACTAAAAAATTACGAGGTTTTTGGCCATATAGCTAACCCTGAAACTTTATGTTTTAAAGCCTGCTGCAATGGCTTACCAAACGCTGATCTTCTCCTGCAACTTGCCAACAAGCCACGAAGCCCGTAACCTCGCTCCTACCATCAAATTTGGAACTGGATTTGAAGATCTCAAGGTCATCCTCGAGAAAGCCCCTTTCGTGATAATGAAGATCGCCGCTCCAGAAATACAGGAGTCGTCTGTAGAATTTAACCTGAACTGCCTTCAAAACTTCCATACCTGCAAGAAGTCTAAAACTACTGCCTTCTCGACACCCGTCAAACCTTCTAGCCCTGTTGCTGCTAAGGGGAAAGAAGTGATGATTATTGAGGATCCAACTGAGGGATTAACTGTCCCACCACCCGTGTTTGAAATTGAATCAAGTTCAAGGATTGTACTACTGACCCAAACTCAAAGGAGGAACCATAACAGAAACGTTTGAAGGGCCATTAAAGCCCAGAT
This sequence comes from Phalaenopsis hybrid cultivar, assembly GCA_002079205.1. Lineage (NCBI taxonomy): Eukaryota > Viridiplantae > Streptophyta > Magnoliopsida > Asparagales > Orchidaceae > Phalaenopsis > Phalaenopsis hybrid cultivar. The sequence continues at coordinate 369,184 of JXCR01149147.1, forward strand.
TCCCAAGGAGACACCCGTAGAGGAGGAGCTTCATCAAGTTGAAGAAGTTTTACTGGAAATTTATCCACTCCTACAAGGGAGTAGATTCCATCCTCTGCGGATACCAATGGATACGAGAGTGTTTGGAGGATCGCTGCCGCATTGCCGTCACTTAATGAACACGGTGAGGAGAGAAAGAAGTTCACTCCTATCACTCGAGTTAGTGCAGTTTTTTAGAAGGCTTGCTACCAAAGAAGGATGTTCGGTTAGTGAGTTAATTAATGAGTGGGTGATGCAATTTCTCCTCGCATGAAGAAGGAAATTTTGAAGGGCGTCAAATCCACCAAACAGTCCCATAAGACAACTGGAGTGCCACCTACTCTCATCCCCGTTTTATTTCATTTAGGGAACAGATTTGATACCGCAGTGATCACTACTGATTATACTACCACTAAGACCGCGGGCCATTGACCAGTTAAGTCAAGATTGGGTCCGAAAATCTTACCCGTCGCCCATCATGGAGATATTCCTACAATCTAAAAGACAAAGACAAGATGATTACCTGACACTGTAGCCGGTCTACACCACGGGGAGCATACTTTCCCTCTACATACCGATGTTTCTAATAAGACGCTCTGTCTTAAGACATCATCGTAAAAAAAGCAAAAGGTATGGGTACCCAAGGTCACTGGACCGTTACAGTTCAGTGAGCCCGCAAGACAGGAAGTGAAACCAGTGTCTGTAATATCTAACATCATCGTGACAATAACCAGCGAGATGGAGAAACAAATAGAGGATGACCATCAGGGTCCTTCAAATCTTAAAGCGATCAAGGAATCAATAATTGAGGAGAAAGTTGAGAAACTCATAATCGAGATTTCTGAGTTAGCTCGAGAACAAGGAGTTTCCATCGATAACTACAATGAAAATTTTGATTACAATGATCACTTGGAGGAGGATTTCATGGATGTCCATGTGATCGAAACTAGAGCCACCACATTTGCGTGCGAAGCTGAACCTCACACCAAAGAGAACATCGTAGATGAGCTGCGTAGGGTTTACTCCAAAGGGATGAGCAAGTTAATATACTGGAGAAAAGAATAGAAGAGGTGACTGCAGCTATGACCGCCATGGCAACCATTCAGGGGCAATCAAAAGCACTGCAATTGGCTTCTCTAGAGATTAATCAGCCAGAAATCATACACATTATAGATGAAAGAAGAGAGGCTACATCAATAAAATAAGATGAGCAACCAAAGAAATATTCTCCATCAAGTGTCATGCCATAAAAGGACTTCAAGCAAATGATTAAACAAGTGCGGGACACCTTAGCCCAATCCAAGGGCGGTGCATCATTTTTGAAGGGTAGAACTTACCCAAAGGAGTTTGATGCTGTACCTTTCCCCAAGGGTTTTGTGGCCCCAAACTTCAAGACATTCAATGGGACTGGAAATCCTAGACAACATATAGCACATTTCCGAGCCAGCTGTGGTAACACTAGAAATAATGAAGCTCTACTCTGCCAGCAATTCGTCAGCAGCTTGTCAAGAATTTCTTTCGACTGGTACATTGACTTGCTCAATGGATCAGTTAAAACATTTTCTCAATTAGAGCTGCTATTTGTTAAAAGATTTGTCGGGGCACAACATAATGTGTCTATTGGAGAGCTCATGTTGGAAAAGCAAAAGCCTAACGAAACCTTAATAGACTATATTTTGAGGTGGAGAAACCTTAGCATGAAATGTGAACCTCAGCTACAGGAACATCATGCGATTGAAATTCTACTCAAGAGCATTCATGGGCTAGTAGCTTTCATGCTTAAGGGACTCACCATCGAGTCCTTCGAGAAGCTACTTAGTAAAGCTAGCAGTTCGCAAGAAGAAATAAAGCTCATGGAGCCACATGAAAAGGCTAAGGTGACCTGAGTGTTTGAAAAGAAATCAGGAATAATAGTGACCATCAACAAAGGAAAGCATTCAATAAAGATTTATGCAGAAGAGCATCGCTAGTCTTCATCACAGTACTCTTAGAAATAGAATAGTCAATCCAACCAGTGGCCGCCTCAAGAGGGATCACCTCGAATAGGGGATAAAAGAATATCCTTATCGAAGCGACAGAAAATTGTGTATTCTTTCAAGGATGAAGCTATACCTAAAATATTCAGGATTTTGATGAAGAAGCCAGAATTCAAACTACCAGATCCAAAGAAGCCCAAAAAGGTGGATAAGAAGAATGAACTAAATTATTGCTCATACCACCGGTTGCTTGTGCACACTATAGAAAAATGTTTCGTCTTTAAAGACTGGCTCGAGAGAAACCTCAAGGAAGAGAACATAACAATCCCAAAAGAATATTTAAAAGAGCCTGAAAAGGTTCCATAAACATAATTTTGGCTGAGCCAATCTCCCCAATTGACTCGTATGTCAGTATAGATGGATGGAGTACAACTTGGGATGAACTCAAGAGGGTCCTTAATCAAATTCAAGATTCATCTAAACAAGCTCCAATGAATAGCGAAGAAGGATGAATGAGGTCTAGAGCAGATCATCCCAGAAAATACTGAACAAGATCCAGTCTGCATCAAAACAAGCCCCCATTCTGAGTCTGCAACATACCAAGCCCAAGATGATGGTTTCGTCAGGAGATCCATCATCGTCAAGGATAAAGAAGAAGAATAAAAGCGTCACTACAAAGATTGATAACATGAAGGGTAGGATAGGGGCTGCCTCTACTTGATTGGTTGTCTCGGATTCGGGGAAGAAAATCCTCGAACCCTTGACTTTGTATGATTATCTTTTTGTTCCTCTGGGATCTTATGAATATAATGATTGTGTTTTCGGCTACATTTTAACTGTTTCTAGTGATAACATAACTGATTATGACCGATCTAGCTTCGATCTCAATCCCCAAAATGATCCTCAAATTGTACTCGAGTCCGATGAACTCGTTGTCAAGTCCAAAGAAGACATCAATAATACCGCTTGACAACACTAATAACGAGGAGCCAATTCTCGAGCATCATATCACACCGCTTGACATCAACTTAGATCTTTCCGATGAAGAGGAAAAGACACCGGAAGATTCAACAATGATATCTCAAGAAGAAGAAATCACATAAGTTAACTTTAGGAGCAAAAAAGTGTTACCACCAAGAACAGTTTCAACAGACAAAGGAAAACAGATAATGATTAGAGATAAGATATCCCCACCTCCACCAGTGGAAGAATCACATGATCAAGATAAAATTGGAGGATCATACAAAGTAGAATACAATGTGCTAGCTCAACTTAGGAAGTTGCTAGCCCGATTAAGCATCTACGACGCTCTGATCCTGTCAAAGAAGATGAGAGAGTCTCTGGTTATAGATTTGCTTGATCGAGAAATTTGCTTAGCTCAGTTGGATAACACATCCTCAGATGAAGTTTGCTCGTTGAAAGAACAGTCGGGGGTAACCTTCACAGATGAAGACTTGCTGCTCGGTACCGCCGACCACAACCGTCCACTCTACATCTTCGTCAGCATTGGCAAATTTGTGTTATCCAGAGTTTTGGTGGATCCTGGAGCATCTCTTAACTTGATGAGCCTACAGACATTGACATATTTGGATATTAAAGGTCATGAGCTTACGACTGATAAAATGATTTTAAGAGGATTCAAACAAATGGGAGAAAGAGCCCTCAGATCAATTACATTACTTATGAAGGTTGGAGAACTCGTGACAACCACTAAATTTCATATCATTGATGCCGAGACCTATTTTAACGCTCTATTTGGTTTAATTCATGAGCACAATATGGTTCCATCATCTCTACACTAGTGCATCAAATACAACAAAGATGGTCAAGAAAATTTCATCAAGGGAGAATAAAACCATTTTCAGTGCATGAAGTTGGTATCCATGAAGATGCTGCCTACTAAGCGCCTCGAAAGAACAATGTCTTCTCTTGTGAAGTTATCACAAACAAAGATGAAGATTAAGAAAAATCACAAAGAGGAGGCCATTCAACTGCGCTTCAGTGAGCTTCCACCACTCCCTTACAATGAGATGGTAAAAGGTCCTTTAGTTCGCGCACCCGAGGTCGAGGTCAGGGACGTGGATGAGGAATGATCAATTTAATTGTTGAACGGACTAGGCCAACTATCAACATTAGTGATGAAGATAGTTCTGAAGATGAAATAATGTTGACAAGATGTAAGAGACCTCAGTATGAGATATCCCTAGAAGATACATAACAGAATGAATATGAAACAATGTGTGATCAGATAAACCATTATGTGAAAGCTTTGTCCCTCACTCCAATTCTCCCTCAAATGGTTGGGAGTTTAGAGGTCATGAAATTCCATAGTGTTAGCTCAAAGCTGATCAAATTTTACAGTGCTTCTACCTCTACTGAGCTTGAAAAACATGTAAATTTCGATGATGATTCTAACGAATTAATGGAATTGCCTTTTGGTTACTTCTCGCCTTGTGTTCAAAAGTTAATTCAACAGGTACACTTACCAAAACAAATGCCAAAAGATAAATTTCAACTTTTTGAAAACCTATGGAATGGTACCTGGACACTTACCAAAACAAATGCCAAAAGATAAATTTCAACTTTTTGAAAAATTATAGAATGGTAAAAGGAAACTTACCAAAACAAATGCCAAAAGATAAATTTCAACTTTTTGAAAAACTATGGAATGCTACGAAATTTACCAAAACAAATGCCAAAAGATAAATTTCAACTCTTTGAAAAATTATGGAATACTATACACTTACCAAAAAAAATGATAAGAGATAATGTTCAACGTTTTGAAAGAACTATGGAATGCTAAAAGTTAAACTCCCAACTCAAAAGAGGGTCTCGGATTTGGTACAGTCCGACCAGTCAATGATTCTAAATTTTGCATGGTTGTTATTGGTGAGTCAGAAGAGGATTGCCTTGATATAGAGGATGACTCTACTGATCAACCAATAGAAGATGCTCCGCCAAAATTTGAGGAGGAAATTAAATCTACTGTTGATGAATTGAAAGAGATGAACCTAGGGACTGAAGAACAACCCTAACCCACATTTATAAGTTCGCCACTCAATGACGAAGAATCTGTAAAATTGATCAAACTATTAACAAAATTCAAAGATTGCTTCGCTTGGAGCTACGATGAAATGCCAGGACTGTCAGCAGAGGTTGCTGTCCATAAACTCAGAGTGGACAATAATATAACCCTAGTAAAACAAGCTCCTAGAAGAATGCGGCTCGAAATAGAGCAACAATTCATCGCCGAGGTGAAGAAATTTATAGACGCCAACCTTGTGAAAGAAGAGCAATACCCCACATGGTTGGCTAACATTGTACCTATTAAGAAGAAAAATGGACAGATCCGTGTTTGTGTCAACTTTAGAGATTTGAACAAGGCATGTATGAAAGACGAATTTCCACTACCCATACTAGAGATGATGGTGGATATCGCTTCAACACATGAAATTTTCTCCTTCATGGATGGATCGTCGAGATATAACCAAATCAAGATGGCTCCCGAGGATGCAGACTTACAACCTTCAGAACACCGATTGGAATTTTTTGCTACACGTTGATGTCGTTCGGCCTAAAGAACGCTGGAGCAACATATCAGTGTGCAATGATGAAGATTTTTGATGACCTCATTCACAACCAAGTAGAATACTACGGGGATGATTTGGTCATCAAAACTAAATGGAGAATAGATCATGTGTACGATTTGAGGATTTTGTTTGAACGGTTATGACGATATGACCTTAAAATGAATCCCTTAAAGTGCGCCCTTGGCGTTACCTCTAGGAAATTTATGGGATTCGTTGTCCGTCATCGGGGAATCGAGATTGACCCGGATAAAATTAAAGCTATCTTGGAAATGATTCCCCCTAAAACCTTGAAAAAAATACGTTCCTTCCAAGGAAAGTTGGCATATCTGAGATGCTTTATTTCTAATCTCTCAGGTAGGTGTTAGCCTTTCTTGGCATTATTTAAAAAGAACACCAAATTTGTTTAAGAAGAGAAATGCCAGCGGGCCTTTGAAGATGTTAAACAATATTTAATGACACCTCATGTCTTGGTAGCCCCTATCCCAAGAAAACCTTTTATACTTTATACCACGACCTCAAAAAAATCTCTCAGAGCTATGTTAGCTCAAGTCAATGACGAGGGTAAGGAAAACACACTCTACTACTTAAGTCAACGCCTAATACTGATGAAAGTAAAGTATCAGCCTACTGAGAAGCATTGTCTAGCTTTAATTTTTGCCGCTCAAAAGCTTAGGCATTACACACTTTCTCATATGATAACCTTGATCTCGAAAGTTAATTTGATGACCAGACCAACACTCTCCGGACGTTTAGCCAGATGGTCAATAATCTTATTGTAATTTGATATAACTTTTGTTCCTCTCTGTGCTATCAAGGGATAGATACTAGCTTACTTTCTTGCTGCACACCCACTGCCAGCTAGGTCCTCTCTCAACGACGAGTTACAAGATGAGCAAATACTACAAATGGAATTCTCTAGTGCGCAATGTTGGGAGATGTGCTTCGATGGTGCTTCGTCAGCCAGAAAAGACAAAGGATCAGACACGATTATACCAGGCAAAGCAGGGATTGATTTGATCTTTATCACGCCAGATAAGGGTATGTTGAGGTTCTCATACCACCTGACAGAGTCGTGCACCAACAATGAAGCAGAATATGAAGCTTTAATCACCGAGTTGGAAATGACAATCTGAATGGATATAACAAACATTGTCATTTATGAAGACTCCCAACTCATCGTTCAACAAGTCGCCGAACAATACAAAATTTTGAAACCAAGATTAGCAGAAGACCATCAGTACACGATGAAGCTCCTGGTGCAGATTGCTGATGTAACTTTCTACCGGTTTCCTTGGGGAGATAATGCCCATGCTGACACTTTAGCAAAACTAGCTAACGCAATGGCATGTCCCTCGGAGGATTTCATTGAAGTCACAGTGCAAGGAAGACGAGTCTTATCTCGGATCGACTTCAAAAATCTACACGAGCTTAGAAAAGAAGAAACAATAAATACAGTTATAAACATCAATGAAGATTGGTGCAAGCCATTATTACGATATTTGCATACTGGAAAGCTGCCAGAAGACAAGTATGAAGCACAGTATATCACAAGAAGGGCTATGTCTTATGCCACGATGGGAAATGTTCTCTACAGAAAATCATTCAATCAGATGTGACTATGGTGTTTGAGCAGAGCCAAAGCACAAAATATTGTCAAAGAGGTACATGCCGGATTGTGTGGTGCTCACCAGTCAGGGCTGAAAATAAAAATGAAGATTAAAAGACTCGGATATTATTGGTCAGCAACGATGTCCGATTGCATGGATACAACCAGAAGATGTCACCAATGTNTCCATTTTTACTGAGCATCATTAGCTTTAACCGTGGTCCAAGCCTTGGTTAGCCACCTTAACCCAAGCTAAAGCTCAAAAACTGTGAGCCCCCACATGGTTAAAACCCAAACCCATGCCAAGTGGCCACCTCAGCTCAAATTGAGCTGAGAGCTCCTCTGTTTGACACCTAAGCAATGAGGCTAACCCCTCAATTGGCCAGCCAAGCATCCCTATAGCCATTTTCTATAAAATCTACCCCTCACGGCCATGGAGAGTGTGGTAAAAAATTTCTTCACTGAGGCCCTTTAAACTCTTCAGAGAGCTTCCTTTAGAAGACCCAAGTTCATTTCAATCTATTTCCCCCTCTCAATTCCACCACAGAAAGCTAATTTTGAGCTCAAATCCTT
>JXCR01149147.1:377014-393005 GCA_002079205.1 Phalaenopsis hybrid cultivar
TCCTTACCATTTGAACTCCTTGAAGGTAATTTTTCGTGATTCTATTGAGAGTGTTCTTAAGTAACTTCTGTTACCTAAGATGTAATTAACTATAGGGGATTGCCCTTATAGGAAGCTTTTCCCGAACCCAGCATAATATAAACCCTATTTAATTCCTCATATTGTTTTATTGAGAGTATTCTTAGGTAACTTCAGTTACCTAAGATGTAATTAACTATAGGGGCTTGGCCCTTATAGGAAGCTTTTCCCGAACCCAGCATAATATAAACCCTATTTAATTCCTTATATTGAACAGGGGAACTTGTCGGCCAATATATTGGTTTCGCAGACCAAACGGATGTCATAACTTTCTCCCCTTATAGGAAGCTTTTTCCCGAACCCAGCATAATATAAACCCTATTTAATTCTTTATATTAACTTATAGGAAGCTTTTCCTGAACCCAGCATAATATAAACCCTATTTAATTCCTTATATTAAAATCGAGAGTATTCTTAGGTAACTTCAGTTATCTATGATGTAATTAACTATAGGGGCTTGCCCCAAGAAGCTTTTCCCGAACTCAGCATAATGTAAACCCTGTTTCATTTCTTATATTAAATAGAGGAACTTGTCGGCCAATACATTGGTTTCGTAGATCAAACGGATGTCATAACTTTCTCTAGTTTATTTGTCGGCTAATATATTGGTTTCGTAGATCAAACGGATGTCATAACTTTCTCTAGTTTAATTGATCGAGCCTCACCCTCAATTTTTGTGTTCATCCTTAGGGATAGATACAAGATTTGAGGCAAAGTGCTCTTTCATCTAAACTATGAAAATTATGGGGTCAGTTTGACTTCATCTTTTTCAAAACTAAATTTTTTTAACGTCCTTCCAAAGAGGACAGCGGGATTTCAATTCCGATGACTGACAGCTTTTTACGGGCAAACCCCACACCAAAAATATTGCCAACAGTGGCCAGCAAGAATAGGTCTTTTGAGCACGAGTACGAGGTCACCAATTTTGAATATCCTTGGGCGGACCAATTTGTCATGGGCCTGTACAATCTTTGCCTGCTAGAGCTCCAAATGTTGTTGTGCTTCCAATCATTTTCCCTCGAGACTCTCTAGTTCTTCAAGCCTGAGTTTTGTATTTTCTTCAGTTGTAAGTTGGTTGGCAATGGCGACTCTGAGAGATGGTGCCTGGATCTCTAGCGGTAGCACAGCCTCGGTCCCGTACACGAGCATATAAGGTGTACACTGAGTGGGAGTCCTGAAAAGTTGTCTGGTTACGAGCATATAAGGTGTACACTGAGTGGGAGTCCTGAAAGTCGTCTGGTAGGCCCACAAGGCTTCTAACAGCTTGTTATGCCAATCCCTTTTATTTTTATCCAGTGTTTTCTTCAAAATCTGTACCAGTTTCTTGTTGAAAGCATCAACCAGACCATTTGCTCTGGGATAGTAAATTGTAGAGTATCTCCAATCTATCTCATGTATTCTGTTCAGTCAGACCATTTGCTCTGGGATAGTAAATTGTAGAGTATCTCTAATCTATCCCATGTCTTCTGAACAAAATTGTTGATCTTTCATAGTAAATTGTAGAGTATCTCCAATCTATCCCATATCTTCTGACAAAATTGTTGATCTTTGTGCTTTTGAATGTTGTCCCATTATCAGAGATTATTCTTCGCGGTACTCCGAAACGGTAGACAATTTGGCTTTTGAAAAATTGAAGGACGTGCTATGCCCTAACCTCACGTAACGGTACTGCCTCTGCCCATTTGGAGAAGTAATTTGTAGTGGCAAGTATTAATCTGTGTCCTTTAGAAGATGGAGGGTCTATCAGACCTATTTTGTTAGTGCCCTAACACTCGAATGGCCACGAGGCAACCGTTGGGTATAGCACATTCGAAGGCTGGTGTAAGACCACCCCATGCACCTGGCATTGGTGACATCTTCTGGCTGTATCCATNTGTAACTGTTACCTTGTGGCCATTTGAGTGTTGGGGCACAGACATAATAGGTCCGATAGACCCACCATCTTCCAAAGGATACATGTTTATACTTGCCGCTATAGATTACTTCTCTAAATGGGCAGAGGCAATACCGTTATGTGAGGTTACAACACAACACGTCCTTCAATTTTTCAAAAGCCAAATTGTCTACCATTTTAGAGTACCACAAAGAATAATTTTCGATAATGGGACAGCTTTTAGAAGCACCAAGATCAATAATTTTGTCAGAAGACATGGGATAGATTGGAGATACTCTACAATTTACTATCCTAGAGCAAATGGTCTGGACTGAAGCATTCAACAAGACACTGGTACAGATTTTGAAGAAAACACTGGATGAAAATAAAAGGGATTGTCAACAATTTCATCAAAAGACATGGGATAGATTGGAGATACTCTACAATTTACTATCCCAGAGCAAATGGTCTGGCTGGGCTTTCAACAAAATGCTAGTATATACTTTAAAGAAGCACTGGATGAAAACAAAAGGGATTGGCACAACAAACTATTAGAAGCCTTGTGAGCCTACCAGACGACTTTCAGGACTCCCACTCAGTGTACATCTTATATGCTCGTGTATGGGTCCGAGGTCGTGCTACCACTAAAAATCCAGACACCATCTCTCAGAGTCGCTGTTGTCATCCAACTCACAACAGAAGAAAGCGCAAAACTCAGACTTGATGAACTGGAGAGTCTCGAGGGAAAATAATTAGAAGCACAACAATATTTGGAGCTTTACCAGGCAAAGATGGTACAAGCCCATGACAAATTGGTCTACCCAAGGACATTCAAAGTTGGTGACCTCGTACTTGTGCTCAAAAGGCCTATTCTTGCACGCCATAGGTGAAAAATTTGAGCCAACTTAGGAGGGACCATTTGTCATTGAAAAGGTCTATATAGGAGGAGCCTACCGGTTAGTGGACTTCCAGGGCGAAAGACTCGTGTTACCAATAAATGGACGATATCTGAAAACCTATTATGCAGCATGACGCTGCTTGCCTCTGCTTGCTTTGAAACTTTAGAAACTTTGATTATTTTAGGGTTATCTATGTGGCCAAATGTCTATGATCGGGTCCAAATTTTGTGTATAACCTATATATAATGAAAATTTGAGAAAGAAATTTTAAACTTCAAATTTCCTTCTTTCCACTTTTGAGTATGATGTTCCACTAAATTAAACAAAACTCATACATAAAATAAACAATTCATTTCACCAAAACAAGCTAAAATTTACTTTAATAAATACTTTGTTTTGTTCTTGTTCATGAAAAGTTTTGGCTCACTGACGTTTTTCCTGTTGTCTACAGAAAAAATGTCGGCACAGAGGTTGATCTTCGCTTTCCAGTATGGCTGGAGCCTCGCACTAAATGAGGAGATGGCACCGCAGGGCGGTACCATAGACTTCAACATGGATTTTAACCTTGTTGACATGGACGAAGGTCCTCTCATGAACGTAGTCAGCTACAAAGAGAAAGAGGGATTGCCTTCACTACTGATAGTGACCGCTAAAGATAATGTATCACACAAAGGAAAGAATGTGATAACAGAGCAAGATCCGATGGAAGGGCCCAGTCGTCTGCCCTCCATAGTAGCTACTCCAGTCAGGGGCCTAGTAGCCGCCAATAATGAACGACTGCCAGGTACTTTGCTTCGCAGGACACAANCCAATAACGAATGACTACCAAGTACTTCGCTTTGTAGGATGCAACGCAGAAACGCCAGTAGTAAGAAGCAAAGAACTTTTCTACGACAAGAACGCAAATGTCAAAGAGAGATGAACAACTTGCTCACCCCTATTCCTAAGGGGCACATTTATGATCCAAACCTGAAAGAAACTTCTGCTAGCCTACCCACCACGGATGAAGAACCAGGGTTTGTGACAGAGTCATATACACTTTTAGTTTCAGATGTCTTATGCAAGGGTTGCCCGACGTGCAATGCTGAAACACCAGCCGGGAAATCAACCACAAGCGCGTTCGTAGAATGTTTAGGTTGCAATGTTCTACATTTACAACATTTCAGTACATTGGAAGAGTATACTTCAAAGACCAATGGGTCTCAGACTTTAGATTTTATGATGGATGAGCCATATGCCCCATTGGGGATAGATAGTATGTACCATGGAGCCCAGGGGCGTACATCCCGCTAGAGGCCTAGTCTCATGTTCCAGATCAACCAGCACCAGTTTAGGTTCCTACCAATGCTCAAAGGAAGGAACATCTGTGACAGTTGCCAACCCCTGGTATGATAGAGTATTATAAGATAAGTAAAGTAAACAAAAGAGAATTCAAGTTTTATGAAGAAGTTCAGGGAAAGTTCATCAATATACTAGAAGGCCTGAAGTTGGATACCAGTGTTTTCCTCAAAAGTGATGAAAGAAGCATTCTGGACTGTATATTTGATTTAAGAGATAGAGGCCAAGTGGGCCTTCTCATGGAAAGAACATATTCTGAGCCAATGAAATGGATGAGAGGAAACTGAAGAATCACCATCCAATGCGGCTGTTCTTACGATTTCACAAATGACAGACAGGGGAATCCGCCTGGGATCCTCAGACACGATCAAGTAGATCCACTATCGCCAATGATAAGTGGCTGATCAAAAGAATGGTTAAATGGAATATTCTACCTGCTACCTGAATTCCCAATAGTTGTACTATCAATATCTATGAATAGCGTGATTGCATTCCTCCACACATTGATCATCATGATTTTGTGAGGCCCATCTGCACGGTCTCATTTATGAGCAAGAGCAATATTTTATTTGGAAAAGAAATTGATGTCGTCAGCCCTGGTGAGTTCAGAGGTTCTGTAAAAATTGCTCTACCAGTCGGTTCAGTACTCATTCTTAAAGGTAACAGTGCAGACGTTGCCAAACATTGCATTCTAGGGGTACGACACCGTAGGGTGTCTGTGATTTTCCGTAGGATGGATGACAGCAAAATGCCATATGAATTCCAGCTGGACCCGAAACTGGAAGAGCTACTACCATACGAGCTATGAGAGGGTTGTACCTCTAAGCACATGCGAAGGGAACTCTTATCCTGGAGCATGACTTAGAAGGTCAGATTGATCAGGAGCTCATCATACCTAGTACAGACGGTCAGAGGGTTCACTTTTTTTTAACAACATGATATGTATCTAATATATTCAGTCTTCAATGTATTCATAGCATGAGATTTTCTGAATGTATTTCGACATGGACTATATATTGTACCTTTTGAGGCGTTAGCCTATGTTCGATCTGAATGTATTTCGACATGGACTATATATTGCATCTCTTTAATGAAAATTTTTTTGAGGAATGTGCCTTTTTGTCAGTTGCCTTTTTGTGCGATGGATGAAAGCCACGAACCACATGTTGGTTCAAAATTTCAATGAACAAAGAATGAAACAATAAATTTTTAACAATAAATAAAATTTGAATGAAAATAATCACCAATGAATAAACAACAAAACAAATTTCTTTTGAAAATCAACCAATTAAAATTAAAACTTTAAAAACATATGTTGAAAAATTAAATATGATAAAAACAACAACAAATAAAAATGAATATGTTGAGTGGATTCTCTAATTTCCAGAGTTTCTTACTCTTTGTGCACGCAACTCAACCATCTTTATTAGCATTAACTCTCTTCACATCCCCGCAGAATTTTACATTCTGCACAAAACCCCATAAAGCTCTACAAATCATCTTCAACAAAATCAACTTTTTCACATGACACACTTCTGCAAATTCAACACCACAAGCTCTCTGTAAATTTCAATTCTCCTTTCGAGTCAGTACCTAAATTCTGATTCTCATCTTTTGAGGTCGATAGCTAAATTTCGACTCTCTCTTTGAGATTGATAGCTAAATTTCAAATATAATTTTTGAATCAGTACCTAAATTATGATTCTCATCTTTTGAGGTTGATACCTAAATTTTGACTCTCTCCTTGAGATTGATACCTAAATTTCAAATCTCATTTTTGAATCAGTACCTAAATTCTGATTCTCATGTTTCAAGGTCAATACCTAAATTTCGACTCTCTCATTGAGATTGATATCTAAATTTTAAATCTTCTTTTTGAATTAGTACCTAAATTTTGATTCTCATCTTTCGAGGTTGATACCTAAATTTTGACTCTCTTTGAAATTGTTACCTAAATTTCAAATCTCATTTTTGAATCGGTACCTAAATTCTGATTCATATCTTTTGAGGTCGATACCTAAATTTCGACTCTCTTGTTGAGATTAATACGGAAATTTCAAATCTCATTTTTGAATCAGTACCTAAATTCAGATTCTCATCTTTTGAGGTAGATACCTAAATTTCAACTCTCTCCTTGAGATTGATACATAAATTTTAGATCTCATTTTTGAATCAGTACCTAAATTCTAATTCTCATCTTTCGAGGTAGATACCTAAAGTTTGACTCTCTCCCTGAGATTGATACCTAAATTTCAGATCTCATTTTTGAATTGGTACCAAAATTCTGATTCTCATCCTCCGAGGTCGATACCTAAATTTCAACTCTCTCCTTAAGATTGACACCTAAATTTCAAATCTCATTTTTGAATCAGTACCTAAATTCTGATTCTCATCTTTCAAGGTCGATACCTAAATTTTGACTCTCTCTTTGAGATTGATACCTAAATTTCAGTTCTCATTTTTGAATCAGTACCTAAATTCTGATTCTCATCTTTCGAGGTTGATACCTAAATTTTGACTCTCTCCCTGAGATTGATGCCTAAATTTCAGATCCCATTTTTGAATCGGTACCTAAAGGTTGATTCTCATCTTTCAAGGTTAATACCTAAATTTCACTCTCTCCTTAAGATTGATACCTAAATTTCAAATCTCATTTTTGAATCAATACCAAAATTATGATTCTCATCTTTCGAGGTCGATACCTAAATTTTGACTCTCTCTTTGAGATTGATACCTAAATTTCAATTCTCTTTTTTGAATCAGTACCTAAATTCCGATTCTCATCTTTGGAGGTCATTACCTAAATTTTGACTCTCTCTTTGAGAGTGATACCTAAATTTCAAATCTCATTTTTAAACCAGTACCTAGATTCTGATTCTCATCTTTCAAGGTCGATACCTTGATTTCGACTCTCCCTGAGATTGATACCTAAATTTCAAATCTCATTTTTAGATTAGTACCTAAATTTTGATTCTCATCTTTTGAGGTCGATACCTAAATTCTGACTCTTCCTTTCTTTTTGGAATTAATACTTAAATTTCAATTCCCTCTCTGGGGTTAGCACTTGCGTATTGATTCTCATCTTCTAGAAATCTCTAAAATTTCATAACTCGAAATCTACTCTCCAATCTCCAGCGAGAGTCCCTACTTCTTGACCTGATCAAATATTCACCTACCAGTATCCCCGACAGAAATAAAAGAAAAAACACACACAACTTTACACATAATTCCAGGCCTGTTGAATTAGGAGTTTGTATTGGTTTTTGTTGATCTCATCGGTCAACGCCAATACGCGCGGTGTGCTTGCCCAGCACACCACACCTATTGGGGTTCCATTTGTTGATCTCACTTTTGGTTGAGGTTCAATTTTTCCTCTTTAATAGCCTAAGGTCTAGCCATAGGACTTTTCTATTGATTATTCTTAGAAAACTAGATAAGGAACCCTCACCATTAGAAATTTCAAACTCTTCTCTACTCAACTTGAAGTTCCACATATTGGTCCTAACCTCCTAGCACTTAGAAGGTGGGGTCACTATGGGTGAAACTCAAGATGAGTCACCCTTAGGACTGCTGAACCTTAGGGTTAAGCCTGGGTGTTGGTCTAGGGCTAAGGCACTTACTTGCAATCGCTTGCACTCACAATCACTCATTACCCTAAAAGTAGAACTTCTAGGCTTTGACCCTTGATACTTTTGGGAGACTCCTGTAGGTGGTTCCCTAAACCCATTAAACCTAGGCTAAGGTTTAGCTAAGGCCACTACATAGAGGACCCAAAATGGGGTTTCCATTGATCCATGGCTTATTTATGGTGGTTGGCAATCTAACTCTATCAAGATACCCAACCTACCCTATTGCCCCAAAATTCCCCCAAACTACCGAGATACCCTTGATCCCAAATTTGGCCAAAATATCCAAATCTAGCCAAAATACCCAAATTGGTTCAAAAATCATTTCAAACACCTTGAAAACACCCAAATTACCCAAAACCCCCAAATTGGCCAAATTACAAAAATACCCCTCTTTAGCCCAAAATTCCAAAAATTCCAAAAAATTCCCAAAACCTCCCAAATATTCCCATTTTCAATTTCCTCAACTATCACATGACCCAATTTGGCCAATTTAACCATCCTTGATCAAAACCCTTAAATTGCCCTTTAAAGGCCCATATTTTCTCCATATCACCTCAAATGTCTATCCAATTGATCTCAATTTTCCCAATTTCAATTCTAAACTCAAATTCACTTTTCATATGACCAATGAAGACCAAATCTAAGCTCACTTGGTCGATGATTTGAACCAAATTTTGAGGGCAGAGCCTAAGGTCTAGCCATATCGATGATAAATCATAAACCCAATTTTGGCCCTATGAATTGGTTTCACTAAATTAAACCCATAGCCCACTCAATTAGCCACAATTTGTGTTGAAAAATCTTCATAAAATTCCTACACATCAAATTTGACCATGAATTGGCCTTGGTAGGACCTCAATGTCATTTGATTTCAACCTAAGTCTAAAAGCCCCAAATTTGCCCCAAATTGGCCATGTCTTAAAATCCCCCCAAATTGAGGATCTTAAACACAAAATTTCCACTCCATCCCTTCATGAAAAATATTCACAACACCTCCCTTGATCATATGGACCATTCAATTTGGACTTCTCCCAAAGCTAGCCCAACCTAAACCCATGTTTAGCCCAACATGCCCAAATTAGCCAAATTTCAAAAATCCCTCAAATTGACCTACCAATTGAACTCAAAATCACTTCAAACCTTCACAATAAATCTTCATAACAATCAAATACACTGTTTTGATGAATCAATTGGGTCATTTAACATGGCTAACCTAGCCCAAACCCAAACTTTGATCACTTGAACCCACATTGAACCTATGCACTAAAGATGGCCTAACTACTCTAAAGTCACCAAATTAACTCCACCTTAGCCATTGGTTAGACCCTAAGTCTGAGCCAAAACCCATCTAACCACCTAAACTAAGCCATGGACGAAATTTCCCCTAAATTAAGGGATTTCATTCCATTTTTGCTTAAGCTTAGGATATGTTTTTCCAAAATTAAACCTTAACCTAATAAATTGCTGTGACATATTCCCCTGCGTTCTCTGTGCTCCTAGCTACCTCCCCTTGGCCGGTCGACCAACCTAGTTGCTAGAAAATGGCTAAACTGAGAGCCACCCTCATGGAGCTTCACCCAAATTAAACCTAGAGGCCAGCTCGTCCAAATCAAATTGTTGAGCTCCTCTGCCCTCCACCTAAGACCACAATGCACCTAAACTTGTGCCCTGAGAGCCACCCCATGACCATTTTTATAAAAACTCATCTACATGGCTATGGGAGGTGTGCTAAAAATTTTCTCAGAGAGAGCTTCCCAAATCACTCACAAAGTTTCCTTGAGAGCTCCACATACTCACTCCACTGCCTTGATTTCCCCTGTGTAACCCTAATTTTGAGCTTGAAAATTAGGTCAGAAACATGACATCCCTGAAAAATCCACTAAACTTCAATTTCTTGTGCCCACACCTTCACAACAGTAAGAGAAGACAAAGCTACATCAAATTACCCTTAGAAATAGCCTCCACCATAGTTCTAGACCAGCACCAGAAATCGAGCTTGGTCGAATTCATACCTAAGCCTTACACCACAACAAGAGGCTTAATCCATAGCCTCTTTAGACCCCAACGAATGTGCCAAGACCCTCTGATTGAAGCTTCACTTCTCATAGCAAAGGTATAAAACTTCTCCTTCTCCTGAGCCTATTTTGACTCTACATTTGATTAAGCTTAATTTAATTGCATGTTTACTGTATGGATATGTTTGTCTCACTTAGACAAGAATTAAAAAAAAATCTTTTAATTTGGTTAAGAAATGAAAGAGATATTAAGCCTTGAAGCTGGATGGTTCTGGGCCTAGGCTATAGGGGACAATGACCACGTGTCGTCTGATCTCACGTGTATCGAATGGACGACCGAGATGAATCCGAACAATGCTTCTTTACACAAACGGTGGGACATGTGGCTGCTGGCGTGGATGACAACGTCAAATGAGAGCGTGCTAGGTGGAGCTTCGGAGCTGCCGTTGGTTGACGAGGCACCAGGTGGATAACTAGAAAAATAGGGCCTTTTCTATTTATTTATACTCCCTTTACTTCAAAAATCTATAACTTTGTGTAGAAAAATCACAATAATAAAAAAAATACCCATTTGCTCAGTGAACAGAGGAGAACAATGTGAAAATAATTTTAGGTCCATGTGATGCACATTTTATTTTTAATTAATTAAACACTAATTTGAATGTTTTGATTCTCCATGCATGTAGACTTATCACCATTGCTTGAATTTTTGGCATGTTGTAGCCTCTGTTCAGGGGAACATCCTCTGATTTTTTCCAAAGTCAGAGGAGGTTCCTAGACAGAGATCCATATTTTTCAAGTTTGTGTCTTCTATTTGCATAAATTAATCATGATAGTCAGCATGTTGATTAGAAAATTCTAAGAAAATTTTAGAAGGTCCACCATGACGAGAGGAGCTTTTGGAAATAATTTCATGGGTCAAGTCATTTAAAATGTACTTAATCTTCATAAACTAAATCATTAAAAATATTAACTTTGCAAGATATAAAAATTTAAATGATTTTATTTTTAATCTCCACTGTTATTTATGATCCAGAGAACTCACCATAATAATTTCAAAGTATTTTGAGTTTATTTGATAACTTAAGTTGATTTTTAAAGATAAATATCATTTTGACACTTAAATGATTTTTTTTAAAATCAAAATATAACTAAAATATTTGTAAAAACTTATTTTTTGGGTTCTTTGTGATCAAGGGTATTTTCTAAAAATAAAATGATATTTAAAATAAGAACTTGATTTTTAACCTATTTTAAATATTTAAATAAATAAAAATCCCTAAAAATCACAAAAATAATTAAATTCATGGAAATGTTTTAAATTGTTTCCTAAGCACTTAAGAATAATTGGAATATTTTTTCTGGTTTTCCAAATAAAGGAACTAAATTTCAAAGCTTAGAAATGATTTTTAAAGGTTAAAAATGTGTTTTCACTAAAATAATTCTAATAAATCAAATAAAACTTAGAAAAATATAAAATCTTTCCTTTGAGTTCTCTGACTCAGGTAGACTTTTTAAAAATACAAAACTTAATTTTCACCATTTAAAATATTTTATATTTAATAAATACCCTAGAATTTACAATAATTCTTAAAAATCAGATAAAATTCAGAAAATCATGAAATTTTGTCCAAATGATTCTCTAGTATAACCCTACTTGGAGTAAAAATTTCAAAGCATTAAGATTTACCTTGGTAAAGTTAGGAATTTTCTTTGAAAAATCCTATTTTTGCATAAAAATAGTTATATAAAATAAATTAAATTTTGAAAAATCACATTTTCTCCTCTAATGTCTTAATTGACCCATTAATGAGTAGATAAAAATTTTAAAGTCATTTGAATTGAATTTGATAAATTATGAAGTGTTAGAGCCTCATGGCTGAAAAATCACATTTTCTCCTTTGATGTCTTAATTGACCCATGAATGAGGTAGGATAAAAATTAAAGTGATTTAAATTGAATTTGACAATTTATGATGTGTTAGAGCCTTAGTGGCAAAATATGTAATTTTGGAAATTTAGCCTTAATTAACATTTAGGTTTAATTTAAAGAGGCAAATGGGTAACCTCTAATCTTAATTTGGATGTTTGAAACATAAGAGGTTAATTGGTAGAAACCAACCTCACTTTCCCAATTGAAAAGATAGGTTAATAAATTTCTAAAGTATTAAAATTTGGAAGTTTATTAAAATAAAATGAATCTAGGACTTAAGGGTATGACTTTTGAAGTCAATAATTTAATACCCCTATTTTGATTTCCAAATGAAATTCAAATCATGAATTATGACCACCTAAAGCTTAATCTTTTCAAAGCTAATTAAGACACTCACCAAGTTCTTAAGGGCTTAGTAGTGACTTAGGCTAAATCAAGTTTCATTTAAATAAGGATTATAACCAAAATTTGGCTAAGTGTTCCAATAACACTAACTTGCCTCTTTAAGAGTCTTCATTCCACATAATTTTCAAAATTAAATTACATATGATAATTATCTTACTCTTAGGGATAATTGAGACATCGATGTTCACTGAACATTAAGGGTATTTACAGGATGACTTATTAAACAACATAATAAGTTTAAAAGAACTATGGATTTTCCACCAGGCAGCGAGAGTGTAGCACATACCTGCTTCTTTCTCTAGATCTGTTGGATATCTTGAAGATCTACTAAACTTAATATGTTTTGCTTGACAAAATCATCCTTAATTAAACTCATAAGGAGCCATCAAAATATGACATAGGGTTAGGAAAACTACCAAAACCTTACTTTTTGCATCTATATAAATTGCCCTGACATGCATTTTAAGTTTTAGGTGGTGGAATGAGAAGACTCGCCAGGTACGCTTTTACAGTTTTCAGTGTTGTACTTTCATACTATACTTTAATACCTGCAAAACTTGCATGCTAAACAACGATGTCACCCTGCATGAAAATTAAAACTATTAGGATAGCCACAAACCAAAAACCAAACTAAAACTAAAATCAACCTAGATAAAATTCACTGCCACAAAATTCAAAATATAAGACAACTTAAAATTTAATCACAAACATCACACAAAACTATAATTGCAACTAAATTAAGATGTCTCTATTGGATGATCGGGAATCCCTTGGAAGAGGTAACCTACGGTTGCTAATGAGGTTTTTCCACAATCTAAATGAAATTATGGAACCCATTAAGTTGAGTTTAGTAAGTTAATTTAGACTAAGTAAATCTAATAGAAAATAGTGGTGCCAGAACG
The DNA here is from genome assembly GCA_002079205.1 of Phalaenopsis hybrid cultivar. Classification (NCBI taxonomy): domain Eukaryota; kingdom Viridiplantae; phylum Streptophyta; class Magnoliopsida; order Asparagales; family Orchidaceae; genus Phalaenopsis; species Phalaenopsis hybrid cultivar. Next base: position 390,086 of record JXCR01149147.1, read on the forward strand.
AGAGAACCGTAAGATCCTAATTGGTGTCGCTCTAATCAACTTTAATATGCCCTCAAAAAATTTAAAGAACTTCAACCATAGGGCCACCTGATTTAACATCATAACTTGACACACTAGAAAACTCAAACTCTTCACAATAAGGAGCTTGGAGCTAGTACGGTGGGCAAGACGACGATCTTCAACAACAAAACCCATCTTCCCCTGCTAAGCCAATCGTCCTTTCTTAGACTTAAACAACAAAGCCATAAGTCTTCGAGGTTGCTTGCTTATGCAACGTAAATGCTCACCTTATATTTAGGCATTTGTATAGCCATGTTATACAATATAAGCCCTAACTCGTCTTAGGATTTTGAGGTTGTCGTTTGTTACGACCGAAATCCTCACATCTTCTAGGCTATTTGTGTGATTTTTTCACATGAATGTAAGCCCTAACTAATAAACTTGGCAGGATGAAACACCTAAATATTTCTCCTCAAAATTTAAGCCAAACATTAGGATAGCTTGGGAAGTCACCGAGGTTCTCCTTTGGATCCATGACATCCCCTAGTTCTTCCTCCTTTGGATTATACAATAAAATGTTCTAAATTTGAACCAATCCCCTTTCATACCTCTACGTCTGATCTCACTGAAGTGTCCCACCCTTTGAAATTCCTAGAAGATAATATTTCTTGATTTTTATCGAGAGTCTTATTAGGTGACTTTGGTCATTTAAGATGTAATTAACTATAGGGACACATCTAAACCCAGCTTAATATAAACCCTATTTAATCCTTTATGTTAAGTAGGGGAACATGTCCGCAAATATAAAGGTTTCCCAGACCAAACAAATGTCATATATTCCTTAGTTTATTTGATCGAGCCTGAGCCTCAAGTTTTGGGTTTATCCTTCGGGATAGATATAGGATTTATGGTACATGCTCTTTCATTTAAACTATGAAAAATATGGGGTCAGTTTGATTTCATACTTTCATAAAATTCAACGTCCTTCCGAAGCAAGCGAAGGGATTTCGATTCCGGTGACCGACAGCTTCTTACAGGCAACTCCTCCAACCAAAAATAGCGCGAACAAAGCACACAACCAACTTTTATATATGGAATTCCAAATTTTTACAAACACATACAGTTAATTACACTCACACATACATAAAACAAATCACATTATAACTCAATGTCAAAATCAAGTCATAACACTAGAACGCTGAAAACTAAACTATCCATACAATTAAAGTTATAAGAGTTTTAAAGCAAAGAAAATCCAAAACAATTACATTAAAAACATAATTAATTTTAAACAATGGGAAGTCCAACTTCTTCAACTACTCTTCTTCATCTTCAGTACTATCTCCTCCTCTAATATATCTCTTAGACTGGTAATGTACGTACAAATTATAGAAAGGTAGGTACAGGAATTAATCAGTTGAATTTTCATCGATCCATTCATTCTTCTTAAACATTTGCACCAAACTTGCTTCAATCCGTCCAGTATGATCAAAGTGTTCTTTCATCCTAAAATCCAAGTGATAAAAAAGGTAAGTAAGATTTCTTATTGCATTCATAATATTCTGAAGTTCTCTTTCTATTTTCTTTATTTTCTTCTTCAAACCTTGTTAACTTCCAACTGTACAGGGCGTTAAAGGTGTCAAAGCATGTGAAGATTGATCCAAGATAATATCCAACGCTTCATTTCCATTCTTAATACAGTTTCCATCAGCAGGATCCATGGGCTCTCAGCGTAATAAGAATTTCTCCCAACTTTCATATGGTACTTGAGATTGAATACAAAGTAAGAAGATCGTGGAAGGATGCTCCAGTCCATATAAAGGCCCATTCATTATGATGACCAATATAGACTTGAAAATAATTGATCCTACATCAATGGATTTGCCATTTGAATGTAATGATTTAAAATTTCACTTTCATTTGTAACTTTACTAATTTTCATTGTAGAGAGTAGTTTTGCAGAGTTGAAGAAATGCCATTGTTTGGATATCAGATTTAGCAGAGAAGCGGAGAAATTAATGTACCCCTTATCACTTTCATCTGTCAGAAATCGGTATACACATACATCAAATCCTTCATTAGTATAAAGTTTGTATAATGATATATTGGCATGCTTTCTATCATAAACATATCATTAATCCATGATGGAGTAAATGGTACACCCTTGCCTCAAACGAAGATGAATCCTTATTTAATTCCATGTAGGATAGCATAGAAATCTTTTACCATTGGAACTACTACTGCAGTGGTAGTGTAGTATAGAACTTCCCAACGTCTTTGTACTATGATTTTCTCTATCTGCAAACTTGAATTACTGAATCCATGATTGACAAAGCCTCTCTCCATGATAAGTCTCTTCTTCATGATGACTTTGTCATATAATTTATGTGCATCAAAACTAATGAACTTTCTTCAATTAACTTAAAGTGTTTTTGGAATTGAAAGCCATGAATTTCAAAATCTAGAAGTTTTCGGTCATCAAAAACGGGTTTCATGTATTTAAAAAGACCTTAAGGCAGTTATTTTGAAGTGCAATCCCGCCAAAGTCTGCCAAAATCTTCCTGAACCACCGAAACACACTGGGTGTTGTCGACACCCACCATGGCGCTGTAGGTGCCATGGCTCTATAGAAGGGCGACATCAGCGCCCATACTGGTGTCATCGGCGCCAAAGCCATAGTTGTATTTGTTTCATATTTGGTTCAATTCATTTCCAAAATTTCATCCAATACCAATATTTGTCTTGATTTATGATATGTAAGATTGTGTAGGATTTTAAGGTAATAATATTTCCTAATACTTAGAACAATTATTAAACAAAATACTAAGAGATATATATATATATATATGTTGCCTCCNTTTGGGTTCTCTGACCTTAGAGAGATTTTCCAAAAATATAAAACATATTTTTTAACATATAA
>JXCR01149147.1:395415-432201 GCA_002079205.1 Phalaenopsis hybrid cultivar
TCAATCCTAAAGCCAAGTAATCCTATAAGGACTCTTCTTGAATTCTCTTATAATGATCTTACCTACTAAATGCTAGAGGTTAAGATCATTATGTGGAATTTCAAGTTGAGTAAAAAGAAGAGTTTTGAATTTCTAATGGTGGGGGTACCTTTTCTAATTTTCTAAGACTAGTCAATAGGAAAGTCCTATGGCTAGACCTAGGCTACTAAAGAAGTTTTCTAGACCTCAACCAAAAGTGAAGTCAACAAATAGTTTGACTTGTGTCAAGTCAAAATCAAAGTGGATTCTTGATCCTTATTCTATGCATCGACAGTCCAGAGCCAAACACACACCGCTCTAAAAAGTGAAAAGAAGCCTATTGTTTGAATTTTTTTTTACGAGAAACAGGGTAATGTAAACATGTCAAACCTAATTTCAATTTCATTTATTATTGTAAAAATTAAGTAATTTTGTTTTATCATCATCATTAATTCATTATCATTTTAATTTTCATTTCAGGAGATCATGCTCAACAGCACCTGCTTAATGAGCAAAAAGGAAGCCTAAAAAAAGGTAGAAGTCTCAGTTATGATATTAAAACAAACTTGAATTCATTTTCATTTTCATAATCATTTTTCCCATTTTACAAAATAAGTCATTTTATGTCACATAATATTTTTTCAAACACCGCCCATTGATTGGGGGTATATTTTTTTTCCTTGATAATTTATCGGCTGGTAGAATCCTCCTGAGTATGTCTTCTCCCCAACATATGGGCCCTTCCATATGGGTTCAAACTTCCCACTTATTTTTAATGAGAGAGTATAGGCCTTTAGAGTACCAAAACTAAATCACCAATTTGAAATATTCTTGGACTAACTAATTTATCACGGGCTCTTAACTTTTTTGCCTAATACAGTTTCATATTTTGTTGAGCTTGTAAACATTTGCTCTATAAACTTTCAAGTTCTTTGAGTCATAAATTTGCATTATCTTCTTCTGTTATCTTGTTTGCCAACGTGATTCTAGGAGAAGAAGGTTGTACTTCAAGTGGAAACAACCTTATATCTGTACACCAAAGCAAACGGTGTTAACCGTGTCGGTTTGAGATATGTGGTACAATAGGACCATAAAGCTTCTATTAACCATTCATGCCATTATCTTGGACTGTTAGCCAACGTCTTTTTCAAAATTTGAATCAGTGTTTTATTGAAAGTTTCGGTCAAACCATTAGCTTTGGGTTGGTAAATTGTTGAATACCTCCAATCTATCCCATGTCTTCGAGTGAAATTATTTATCTTTGTGTTTTTAAAAGCCATTCCATTATTTGAGATGACTCTTCAAGGAACTTTGAATATGTAAATAATTTTTGTTTTAAGGAAATAGAGGACCTATTCTGCTTTGACTTCCCTAAGTGGTACTGCCTCAACCCATTTGGAGAAGTAATCTATGATGGACAAAATAAACTGATGACCTTTAGAAGATGGAGAGTCTATAGGGCCCTATATATCAGTGCCTCAACATTCAAACACCAATATGCAACTGTTGATTGTGGTGCATTTGGGGGTTGGTGTAAGATCACTCCATAAGACTGACAATGATGACATTTCTTTACAGTTTCAATACATTCGGTCATCATTATTGGCCAATAATATCCCATTCTTTTTATTTTCATTTTCATTTTTGATCCTTATTGATGTGCGCCACAAAGACCTGAATGAACTTCTTTGACAATATCATGAGCCTCATATTGTTTTAAACATCTTAGCCACTTCTGATTAAAAGATCTTCGGTAAAAAACGTCATTCACCAGAGCATAAGACAATGCTCTCTGTTTAATTTGAGCCATAATAGAACTATTTTATGGTAGTTTTCATGTCCATAAATATTCAATAATTAGTTATCAATGATTGTTATCACCAATCATCTTTTTCTTTGTCAACGACCGCTACTATTGTGTCTTTACCATTTTAGTGGAGATTTTCAAGGTCAATTTAAGAGTGTTTATCGTGCTTTCACGAACAATAGGATGTCGCCCATTTTCAGACAAGCAAATTCTTTTGCAAGCTTGGCTAAAGCATCTGTTAAAGAGTTGTCTCGTATTGGAACTAGAAAGAACATTACATCTGAAATTTGTTCCAGTAATTTCATAGCATAAGGAAATTATTGTTCCAGCCGTGGTTTCAAAGTCCTGTACTTTCTTTTGATTTGATTAATGATCAGTTGAGAGTCTCTGTAGATGTCAATACTTTTAATTTCAATTTTTATTGTCAATTCCAAGCCGGTTATGAGTGTCTCATATTCAACTTCATTATTTGTACATGGTTCAGTTAAGTGATAAAAAACTTCATCATTGCTTTATCCAGAGTGATAAAAAATAGTCCTACTCCAGCTTTTCCATGTATAGTTTCTTATCAGTCTATATCTTTACGAGCAGATGAAGCTCCATCAAAATGTAATTCCCATCGTTGCATATTGAACTTTCAGTTTCCAAAATTTGCTCGTCAAGTATATCGTCGTTAAGAGGAGACCAAGTCAGAAGGTGGTGTGTTGCTAAAAAGTCTACCAAAATTTGTCCTTTAACAACGCATAACGGTACAAATGTTATATGAAATTGAAGCAATATCATTTCCCATCTTGCAATCTTCTAGAAAAGTGTTGGTCGAGTCATTAGATATTGTAAAGGGTTAACTCTCGAGAATGTGTTGCCTTATGAGAAATCATATAGTGTCTTAACTTTTGAACTGCGAAGATCAAAGCTAAGAAATGCTTCTTAATTACAAGATATCTTATTTCAGGTGGAACCAAACAATGACTTAAATAACATAATGCATTTTTTTTACCCTCTTCATTGACTTAGGCTAGCAAGGCTCAGAGGGAATTGTCTAATGTCACAGTGTAGAGGATTAGAGGCCTTCCNCACAACTTCTTACGGGCAAACCCCACACCAAAAATAGTGCCGACAATGGCTATATGCAATGTGAGGAGACATTTGATAGATATGATTGAGCAATTTGGTTAAATAGTCAAAAGTTAAGATAAAGATAATTGGATATAGAGGGTCACCCCACTTAATGTCCTTATAAGCTTTGAAAAAACCATCAGCATTCCCATTTAGAAGAACTGAGTGTGCATTGCATGCCAACCATCTCATGATCACATTTGTGAACGCAGAAGAGAAACCACTTATCTTCGAGAAATCGATGATAAAATTCCACCTAATGGAATCATATGACTTATTGAGGTCAAGCTGGCAGCTGATGTTGCCCCCTCTACATTTTTAATCTAACTTCAGTAGCATCTCCTAAGCTAGAAGTACATTTTTTGCAATAATTCTTCCCTTAACAAAAGCAGATTGATTATCACAAATGACTTTAGGTAAGTGGGTTTGGAGTCTGTACACTAAAAACTTCCAGATGATCTTTGAAATGATAGTGGTTAAGCTGATAGGTCTGAAGTGCTCCCAACTCTTTTTGGTTTTATATTTAAGAATAAGTGCAATAGTAGAAGCACATAAGTAGTTAGGGAGATCAATTCACATGAAGAATCCCTAGAGTTGTTGAATTACCTCAACTTTAACAAGATTTCAAGCTTTCATGCAAAAGTTTGAAGATAACCAATGAAGTTCAGCTACTTTATTGCTATCAATGGAGTTGAGTGCCACGATAATTTTTGTTCCTTGTGGGGTGTGAGTAATGTCAATGTTTCTGGTGTACTCTCTCTCAGTGTCAAATAATGCAAGGCTAGTGGGAGAGCTCTCTTCAGATTGTAGGACCAGGATGTTTTGAAAATAATTAACAGCATCCAAAGTTATTTCATCAGCAATTTGGATCCACCCTCCAGATCAAATCTAGATTTTATGAATGGCATTACTTTTTCTCCAATAATTAATGCATGCATGGTAGTATCTAGAGTTTCTATAACCATCAATGAATTTGGTTACGGTAGCTTTTTGCTTAAGGAAAATTTATTACAAGGTTATAACATGCAAAAGTGCTTCATTTGTTATAATAAGGGCTAGTACACTAGCTTGACCAGAATAAAAAATTTCCTACTATTATTTTACTTGCTGTTCATCCTCCTCCACTTTAGTAAAAATGTCACCAAAGCATTTGCAGTTCCAGTTTGTCATATGCTTGTCCAAATTCTTCTATAATCTCCAATGTTTATGCCAAGGGTTATCATGATGGACATCTTGCCAAGCTTAGGCTACCTCTTTCAAAAAATCTAGATGAGAACACCACATGTTCTAATATCTAAAGGGGACTTTCCCATTGTAGACAGAACCAACTATTAAGATAAGAAGATGACTGTAATGTGAACCATCCATGGATAAATGAGTAATATTGGTATGCAGATAGTTGTTTATCCACTGATCATTTGCTAAAAGCCTATCTAGCCTCTCCCATATTTTGCCCCTACTCCAATAAAATTTAGCACTCTAGAACCCAAAATCATGTAAGCCAGCTAATTGAACAATGTCATTGAATATGGTGATGGTATTCAGGTCAGGTGGTCTGCCATCTTGTTATTTAGTAGGTGAACATATGTAGTTGAAATCCCCTCAAATAAGCTAGCTTCTTGAGATGGATTGACTTATATGAATCAAATCCTTTTATTTATCTATCTAAGTAGCTTTAGTGCAACCAACATACACAAAGATAGAAACACCAGTCTTACCATCAATGTTAAAATTAAGATGAACAAATTGAGGGTGGCCCACTAAGATAGAAAAAGTGACTTTTTTCTACAAAAAATCCAAATTTCATTGTTTGAATTGAAAAAATGCTAAAATCCGAAAGCTTTTCTAGGACTATTTGTGGAATATTAGAGATCATAAATTCCAAGATAGCAATACACCAAAGTTTATGCATCTTATTGAGTTGAGAAAGTTTGTGGAGTTGGGATGTGTATGCCCCCTAACAATCTAGCATAGAAGATTAATCATCTTGAATAGATTTTTTCCTCCTTCTAGTTCTAAGGAGGGAATCTAGTAAATAATTGTAAGAAATTTTTCTATCATCTTATAGATGCCTTAGTTCATGAGTCCTTTCATTTTATTCTTACTTTATTTAATTGCCCAGTCTTCTTCCAGACCATACTACACCAACTTAATTAGAAGAACTTCAGTGGAGGCTAACAGAAGATCAGCAGGATGGATGACATCATCAACTTGAGGTGAACAGGTTTGAGAGTACAACTTTCAGACTATTATCCAATTCTAGAAGGAGTTCTAGAGAAGTAATAGTGTTGAAGTTCATATCATTAATGGGTTCTTTACTAGTCATGATAGAGCCAATCATAGCGGATAAAATTTCCATAAGGAAATTGAGGGCTTCAGTGAGATCATCCGATGGAATATCATTAGTAACAACAGCATTTAGGTGATCAACAGGATCCATTTGGTTGACAAGTAGCTATATCTGATTGGAATTTATCGGAGATGATTTTTGTTTTATTATTTTATGCCTCTAAAATGGTATCTTTATCCAAATGTACTGGATTCTTTGATTTTAACTTTGGGTATAGTCTGAAACATTTTTCTTGTTTGAACCCAAAAATTTGACTGTTATTGCAAAAATAGGGTCTTTGCTTCACTGTGATTGGTTGCCAATAGCAATTGTGAGCAGTGCCCCACCATATTTCATCAACATCTAGAAGTGTGATGTCCCTCTCTGCTAGAATTATGACTTTAGAAGGTCTGGCAAATTGAAGGTGGAGATGTCTAACTTCATTTGCCTTCCTAAGATGGCCTCAATTGAGTAAAGGACTTTGTGTTGAAAGAAATGAAGCTTTAGTCATCGAAGTTTAAAATAGTATTGTAGTATGTGTGTTTCTTGACTTATATCAAACTCAGGAGACAATTTGAGTAATTTCATGTACTTTCCCTCAATTAAAATAATTTTTTCAGAAAAACTTCTGACATAAAAAAATCACACCATATGAGTTTTCAGCAGTTTAAAATCTTCAAATGCTTTTCTGATGATATCCATCTCAAGGTGGCCTAATTGGAATTTACCAATAAATGTGAATTTGTAGTTTTTTACATGATTAATGACTTTATGTTTGAAAAAGATGAGTGCATGTTTGCCACCTTTTTTATGAAGTTACACTCTCTTTTGCCTTCAAAACAATCACAATACACTTAATGGAAACCCAATTTATCCACTTATTCCAATCCAAAAATACCTTTCCAAATAAATCAACAAAAAGATCTTTTTTGAAATTAGACTAGGTCCACGGCCTAAGAGATTTCCCGATGGAGGAATGTAAGAGTACCAGTGGGTGTTGTAAACAGGTTAGAAGTCTAGAGGAGCATAGTACTACCAATATACAACATAAAAACCACCCAAATACCTCTAAAACATCTGAATAAAATAAAAATATGACCAAGGATAACATCCATTTTAAATAACAGAAAGGCCAGAAAGAGGCAAGAAGACAATGCCACAGGCGAGTCTAGGAGAGAAAATACCAGCGGTCTTATAAGCCCACAATGCATCATCTAATCTCAAAGGCCAATCCTTTAAATTGATAATTTTTTTCTAAAATCCTTTTGATATATCTATTAGATACATCTGCTAAATCACTGATTTAAGGATGATATGTTGCAGTAACCCTATGTTTAATTTCATACTTTGTAATTAATGTTCAACCCTTCTATTCCTAAAGTGGCTCCTCCATCACTAATGATTACTTTAGGCACACCAAATCTAATAAAGATATTATTTATTAAAAATTTTGCTACACTTTGAAAATCAAAATTTGGAAGAGTCACTGTCTCAATCCATTTTGAGACATAGTCCCAAGCTATCAGATTTAATAAAGTCTCTAACGAAGGTACAAAGGGTCTCATTAAGTCTAAACAAACATAAAAAATCTCAATCTTCATTGTTAAAATTAGAAGCATTTCATCATGCTTAGAAGTATTGCCTACTCTCTAGCATCTATTATGAGTTGTTATATATTCATTGACATCTCTAAATAAAGTAGGCCAATAAAATTCAAATTGTAAGATCTTAAAAGCAGTACAATTCACTAAAAAATGTCTTCCAAATTCAGAAACATGACATTTCTTAAAAATTTTAAAGGTTTCTTCTAGGGGTACACATCTTCTAATCACCTGGTCCTTACATTTTTTATAAAGATATGGATCATCCCACAAGTAATATCTGATATCATGGATGAATTTCTTCTATTGATGGTATGTCGGACCATATGGCATAATATCACTAACTTTAAAATTTGTTATGTTAGTATACCACAAAATAATTCATTCAATAGTAATAAACAATTGCTTATAAAAAAAAATTTCATTGATCTCATCTTTATAATCATATGAATTCCCTTGATCTAGCCTTATAAATGGTTCGCTATTTGATTCTCAGTACATTTCCTATCCACCACTTTGATATCAAATTATTGCATCAAGAGATATGATCTGATTAATCTTAGTTTGATATCCTTTTTTGGCATCATATATCAAATTACAGAATGATCACTATGAACATTACATTTAGTTTCAATCAAGAACAACCTAAAGTTATCACATGCATATACTATAGCTAAGAACTTCTTTTCAGTAGTGGTATAGTTAATTTGAGCTTCATTACGAGCTTTGATGATATAATTTATAACTCTAAAATCTTTTCCTTTTGTTATCCTAATACTAATCAGATAGCATAGTTACTTGCAACACACATTAATTCAAATGATTTTCCTTAATCAGGTGAGATAATAATAGGAGCCGCGACAAACTTCTCTTTCAGTGTATTGAGGACTTTTAAGCATTCATGGTCAAAATAAAATATAGTCTCCTTTCTAAGAGATGGCATAAAGGTTTGGTAATTTTAGAAAAATCTTTAATATATCACCAATAAAATTCAACATGTCATAGAATAATTCTAACCCCTCTCACAGTAGTACGTGGATGTCATTTCTCAATAATTTGAAATTTTGTTGAGTCCACTTACATACCTTTTTCAAAAATATTATGCCCTAACACAATACCCTCAGAAACCATAAATTAGCATTTCTCCCAATAGAGATTATGGTTTGTGTCTTAACAACATTTTAGCACTTTCACCAAATGATCCAAAAGAGTAAAATGAAGGCACAAACACTAAAACGTCATCCATAAGAAGTTCTGTTCCCTTCTAGATTAGGTCATAGAAAATAGACATCATATATTGCTTAAACATTGCTGGTGCGTTAGATAACCCAAAGTGAATTATTTAAAAAGTAATATTCGCATAAGTACTTGTGAACATCATTTTATCTTAATCCTTAAGAGCAATAGGTATCCGATGATACTAAGAATATCCGTCTGAAAAGAAAAAATATGGATGGGTAGCTAGCCTATCTAGCATCTAATTTAGAAAAGGCAAAGGAAAGTGATCTTTCCTTATGCCAAAATTTATTTTCCAATATTTTATGCCTATAAGCCACCAAGTGACATGTCTAGTGGGAATTAAGTCTTTCTGTTAACTTATAGATATCATCATCCATCCTTCCTTAGAAACACGGTGAATAGGGCTAACATATTCACTATCTAATGTAATATAGATAATACCCTGCAATAAGCTATTTCAAAATTTCCATTTTTACTACTTTTTTCATAATTGGATTTAATCTCTTTTGAGGATCAACCCTGGGTTTATGATTATCTTTTATTCGAATCCTATGCATACCTATAGAGTGACTATCCCACATTAGATCAGTTAAGGTCCATCAAAAAGTTTTATTATAATTCCTTTTAATAACCATTAATTTCTTCTCTTCAAAATGATTTAAATCTAAGGATATGATAACTGACAATGTTGATGACTTCCCCATATAAGCATACTTTTGGTATTTGGGAAGCACCATCATCTCTATTTTAGAGAGTTACTTAATAGAATGAATAAGAGGTTTACTATTTTCTACTAAATCTAGAATTTTAACCTCTTCTAAATAATTTTTAAATTCTCTTATACTATTAGAGTAGATTCATCTGCAGAGTCTACAGAGATTTCCTCATTCAATTTTGGCTCAACTATTTTAACTTCATAGTTCTCTCAAAAATGAATAATTTACAAATACTTAATTAAATGAATCCAAAAAAAGCATCATCATTTCCTTCAGAAGGATACCTCATAGACTATAATACATTAAATGTAACATCTTGATCATTTACTCTCACAACTATCTAATTTTTTTGCACATCTATCATGCCCCGTACAGTGGCTAAGATTTACCTAAAGTAATGGTAATTTTTATTTCTATCTTCCTTTGTATCTAAGATAATGAAATTTAAAATAAAGATAAATTTATCCACCTTTACAAAAACTTCTTTGATCACCACCCTTGGATAAGTCATTAATTGATCAGCTAGTTGAACAATCATAATAGTAGGAGACATCTCTCCTAATCCTCACCTTTTTAAGATGGACAGTGGCATAAGATTTATACTAGCTCTAAAATCACATAAAAAATTTTCATAAAATCTCTCTCCAATTGTACACGAGATAGTAAAGCTCCGAGGACCCTTAAGCTTTTGGGAAAGCTTTTTCTGAATAATGGCACTACACTTCTCACTAAGTGTTGTTGTCTCATAATCAATGAATTGTTGGTTGAACTTAAATCTTGGAGGTTAAAAAGGTCTATAGTGTTTACTACTCTGGTTATTCCAATTTTCTAAAAGATTTATTTGGTTATTTCCATATTGTTGGTTTCTTCCATTAGAGTTGTTGTTTTAGTTAGTGTTAGAATGGTTCTTCCAACATGTGTTATAGAAATTCGAATAAAGGTTGTAAGGTGTGTTGTTAATCGTATTTAACGTGTCAAATGATGAACTATTTGCATTATTAAACTATCCAAATGAGTTTTTACTCAATTAGTAGAGGTACTTTGATTCATCTTAATTTGGTCTAGCTATCTAGATATGCCTTCCACCTAAGAAGTTTGAATCAAAAGCACATCTATGACGTGTAAACTAGCTACCTTCCTAGGGTCTACTCTCTTAGAAGGCCATTGAAAATGGTTAGTGGCCATCTCCTGAATCAAAATATAATCCACATCAAAAGACTTTGACATTAACATCAATATTACATAAAGGGATCCTACTAAACCAATATGAAAAGTCTAAATAATCAACCAATAGGGTAGTGCATGATGTGGGAACTTTCTAAGAAGCTCCTTAAATCACTTATATGCCTCATAAATTGACAAACATTTTGTATTAGCAAAATGAATTAATATCATTATGTAATTTAGCTATTTCTGAAAGCAGAAAATCTTTTGCTACAAATTTTTGGGCTAAGTTGCCCCGTGTCCAAATTGATCCAGGTGGAAATTATTTCAACCTCATTTTGGCTTGTTACCTCAAGGAATAGGGAAAATGCTTAAGCCTAACAACATCATTGGATACACCATTATGGAAAAATGTAGCGCAAAGTTCTACGAAACTTGCTAAGTGTAAATTTTGATCATCGATGTCGGTCCCCCAAATTTGGTGTTCTACACCATTAGGATGATAACACTCTTATGTCCAAATGTGTTAGTTTCTACTACTGGAGTTTGAATACTTGGGTGAATTTCATCTACCGTAAGAATTGCATATTCACTTAATGTTCTATGTGCATTTTGATCATTAATCTATTCTTGGGCTTTTAAATTAATTTGTTGATAGTTTTCCATTTCTTCTTGAAGTCTTTTCTGTTTTCTACTCCTCTTAATAATTCTCAGTGGTTTCGAATTGTAGGGTTCAAGTCCTGTAGGTCATGAACGATGCATCCACTGACTAAAGACTTAGCAAGTAGGTTTCACACTAAAATACTAGTCAAATAGACAAAAATATTTTTTAGAATTATTCTCCTTGAACTAAACAAGCAATTAGAAAGAAAAACTAACATAATAGATTTTTGACTCTAAGACTAAATGGTTAAATTACAATTCTTCTAAGTAACTACACTGTCGCTCACCGAAATTAGCACCAAAAACTTGATACACCCCATTACCAAGTGCACCTAAACTCTAGGGTCTCACGCAAGTGTATGTGTCATTTCAGTAATATCAAATTTTGAGTATGGAATATTGATCCCACAGGGGGTGATGGATTAGAATTTTGAGAGGTTCTAGCCTACTAAGTAATATTCATAGCCTTTAATTTGAATTAAGTAATATTTCTACAAACAAATCCTACTAAATTTTGATCTAGTTTAAAGGTTAAATCTGACAAAAATCTTACTTATCCTTATTAGGTTAGTGATTATCATGTTATAAAGCTACCTTCCCTTCCAATGATTGAAGTGGTAGTGTAGAAAATGTTAAGTGTCAGTTATAAATGTGGCCAGTGAAAATTAGGAGCAACTCTCTTCCTTACCCTCTTCCGAGTGTATAAAGAAGTTTGGTTAAATAGCTCCAATTTGAACCTATCAAAGACTACATCCTTAACATTTGCATCTCCCAACGAAATACTTCCATTATACACTATAGATCAATTTGAATAACTTGGTTTTTTTACTATAGATCTCCTGAGACATTATGGATCACAACAAATTTTAAAGATTCTCTTCACCAGAATGAAAATGAAATTACAAAAGTTACACATCACGTTAAATTTTAAAAATCAATTTTTAGAAGCACTTTGCACTCCTATATAAACTACTCAACAATTAAGAGTAAATGTAAGAAAAATCTACTAAGAAAACATGAAGAACACAAAATAACAACTTTAAAAAAAACCCCATGAAATACTTAGTTTTCTTTCCTTTAAAAAGCTATGAGAATGCTCTTTAAAAGATCTCTTAATCCCATACTACTTTGTTTAATACTCTCCTCAATTTAAAGCTCAAATTCCACCCCAAATGATAAATGAAGCCTATCATATTCTTTCCTATAGCAAAACTTTCCACCTTTCACAATAGATAGCTCTCCTCCCTTCATAAGTGCTCTTTTATCGGACTGAATAACTCCTCAAATCATGGATATGAACTGTTGAAAACTGCCAAGACAGTTTCTGGTGAATATGCGCTAGTCTCTCAATTTGTGTATTATAGTATGGTCGTCTATGCACCCAAAAGTCTGGCACAAATGCACTAGTGAAGTGGAACCTAAGTGCCCAATGGCTAGTGCTTAAGGGCCGGGCTCTCAGTTTCCTAGGTCTGAAATAAGTTCCAAGGCTCCCAAGAATTCTTCCACCTAGACACCAATCATTTGTAGTCTCCTTAGCTCAAAGTCACCTCCACTTTCCTCCATATCTTCCTTACATTGCTCCATTTCTAATAACGACTACACCTAAAAGAAAAATAGAAAAGTACCTTTCTTTAAAGTACAATTTCATCCATAGAAATGTGCAAAATATAATGGAATTTAAGCATCTTTTCCAGAGAACACATTGCAAGAAAGAATCAAATCATTTGTAAGGGAAAATGATTAATAACTTTGTCCCCTCCCCTCCCCCATCCTTAGAAAAAAAATTAGCCTTGAGGATAGTTGTGAAAAAGCTTATTGAAAGTGCAAGAAAGATAATTCATTGCAATAGAAAGAGAGGAGATAAGGGATCTCCCAGTTTATCCCCACAACATGATTTAAATCGCATATGCCTTTGACGATTTATGCCAATAGAGTAATAGTTATTGTGGATCATCATATATAATAAATTGCAGATTTTAAGAGAGAAACACTTAACCCACATTACCTTTATGATGAATTCCTAACTAATGATATCAAGAGCTTTCCACATTTAATGTTTCAAAATGAGGTTTCCTCCTCTAGCTCTATGCTCTAAGTTTTGTATTAATTCCTACATAATTAAATCCTATTAGTTATTTATCTTCCAGAAATAAAGCCAGCTTACTGAAGGAAAATGAGATTCTTTAAGGGTTCTTAAAGCCACTTTACTATAATTTTGCAAATTTCTTTTAGTGATAGTCGTGTTTAAGCTTAAAAGACTAAAACCCTACTAACTATGCTTAACACTATTGTATAACATATGACTAAGGAAAAACTTTACCTAAAAACAATAATCAGCTTTTTAATTATTTCTAAATTGTTTATACTGAAAGCTGAAGTTGAACCATCTGACCTAGTAGTTTTAGTGAAATCGAAAGACATTAAGATCTCTATAATTTTAGTTTTAGTGTTTGTGCGAGGAGATGTGCATTATTAATAGCACAAGAAATATCAAGGAAAATCACAACATCATGGTTTGACAAATCCATAGGCTAACGTGCTAAAATTTCATGATAATAAGAAAAAACACTATCATAAAATTAACTCTTAATTATACAATATGTAATTATTTGGCTTTTTAATTATCAAAATAGTGTTTTCCTTGCACCTCTACTTAATTCAACTATTGAAATAAATAGTGTTTTATTCCCCTTAAAAAAAATAGTATAAGTAGCTTTTCGCTTTAAAAAATCCTTCTCTATTTTGATTATTAGCCTCAACCACTTCAAATTTTTGCACATTGTCATTACAATAATTAGCTTCCATTTTGCAAACTAAAGTTTATGTTTGTTTAATTTAGTTAGAGGTATCACCAATAACGTTTCAATTCCAAACTTTGAGTTTGGTTTCCATGTCTTTATGATGTTGCCATAGGTATGCCAAGAAGTAACATTTCTCTCCACCTTTCAATTTGTTTTAAAAAATCAAGAAAATTAACATGTTTTGTCCAAACTCTTAGGTACTAAATTGGTTTGCTGAGCGTTTTATAAGTTAATGCAACTTTGCCAAGAAGAGGTGAATGATTAAAACCAATATACCCAAGGTAAGCAAATCTTATGAATTGATTGGATTTAATACACATAAAATGTTCTTCTCAATTATTTTTAGCACTCGAAGATGCCAGCTTCTCTATTTATGTGTTGTCATATAATTTCATCATTCAAATAAAAATCCCTCTTAAATTATATAAATGATTTGAAGAGCAAAAGAATCAAATAGAAAAAAAAATACAACAACAAATAGATAAATTATTTAAAATAAAAGAGACAGAAGGCTTATATATGGGTAATCCTCGTGTGATGGACAGAGAGAATTCATCCAAAAAGGATTCGACAAAAAAACCTAAATAAAGGACAACCACAAATAGGAACCCTATATAAGCCACTCATAACAAGAGAACTAAAAATAAAATTTGTATTTGGGGTCAAGAGTCTCCTAGAGGAACGTATCACTAGCTAATTATATTTTGGGGATACTCAAGAAGACTCTCAATAAAAGAGGTGTCAAGTTAAATTTTTATGGACTTGTAAAATAGGTCATCAAAAGATGGTTCTTTCATGTGGGAATGTCACGATGCTTCAAAGCTCTAGTTAAGTCATCCGACAAAGAGTAGGTCTCTCACATCTCAAATGGGTAACAATTCATCAACACATGGAGCCCAAGAAATTAAAAAATCAACTTGTCAAGAATTTCCCAATATGTCAAAGCATGTCTAGGTCATAATGATAGAGGAAAAATCGTATTATCCTAAAAGAGCGGTCGCTCATTGGTTTCAGGATGTTAAAATGATATAAATGAAGTTAAAGGAGCGAAAGGGCTCAAAGGTGCTCAACACAGAAAGGGTAGAGCAATATTAAAAGGCAGAGATAGCCTTCTCGGGGTACCACAAACCTGTCATCCCAAACTACTAGGACTCTAAGTTTACTCGGTTGTGAAGTTGTCGACCGAACATGTTTAGTGATCCATGGTCAGCAATCTATGAATTACATCATCCATGGGGACCTCAGTAACCCATTTTACTGAGCAAGTAAAATCTTTCCTAAGATTATCAATTTGGAGCTCAAGAGGTGTGACTTACACTCTCGAGACATATTATCATAATGGATCTCTACAAAAGAATTCTGTAACATATTACCATTTATATCAAGCATGCAAGCATACCAAAAGCACAAAGTAAAACAGATGCCTGACTAGGGCAACCAAATTAGCATAGAAGAATAGTAGACATTAAAAGGCTACCTACCATCCTAGACATATCCTAGCTCACCCTCAAACAAAGTGTCCAAACCAACATCTAAGTGCATAGGGTGAAGTCACCAGCTATCATATGGTTTTAATAGGTCGCCACTCCAACCCCGTCCTATGGATCTATAGGATCTAAAGCATGTCAAAAGAAAGGGGATGACATTATAAAATAAGTGACCTCTCATATGACCAACTTATTTAGTTTTAAAAATTGGCGGATAATAATTAAAAAAAGATGACAGGTACACTTTTATAGTGTTATTTAATTTCTGTCATTGTACTTTCTGCAACTTACTCTTGCAAAATATTATAACTGCTTGGATATGCACTTGCAAAATTAAAACCAATTTAAAAAATTAATCAACATTTTCAAAAATCTAAAACAATTTGTTTCAAAGGTAACCACAAATTCTTTGAACTTTCAATAAACTTAAAACATCCTTTTGAATTTACGGGTGTCCCTCAAATGAGGTAACCCACGGTTGCTAACTAGAACTCCCAGGTTTAAATGGGTTTTACAACCTGTTTAAGCTAAGTAAATTTAAAAGAAAATAGTGATACCAGAACAAAGGAACCGTGGGATCCTAACCGGTGTCGCTCTAATCAACTTTAACCCCCTCTTATTGAACTTTTAACTTGTCATTTAAATTGTTTGAACCCTAGACTTTAGGACTGCCAATTCACGAAAGAGCTGGGAGCTAACCTTGTGGGAAGTCTTCAACAACATGAAGATCAATAACAACATGAGAATCTTCAACAGCATATCTTTCCTTAGAATTAAACAACAAGCAAAAGGATTTCGAGATTGTCCGCCTAGTGCAACATAAATCCTCAACTCATCTTTAGGCTTTTGTACGATCAGGTAATGTAATGTAAGCCCTGACACATTTTAGGATTCTGAGGTTTTCCTTTGTCTCAACTTAAATCCTCACATCTTCGAAGCTATTTGTACAATTTTCTTACATAAATTAATTCCCTAAGTGATAAAATTAGTACGACGAAACATTCAATAATTCTACTCTCCAAAATTAAAGCCAAATAGTAGGATAGCTTGGGAAGTCATGAGGTTCTCCTCATGATCCATGACATCCCCTAGTTCTTCTTTTTTTGGATTCCAAAATAAATGTTCTAAATTTGAGTCATTCCCCTTTTCACACCTCTTTGTCCAATCTTTCAAAAAGTCCTATCTTTTTAAATTCTTGAAGACAATATCCCTTGATTTTTATCGAGAGTTTTCTTAGGTGACTTTGGCTATCTATGATGTAATTAACTATAGCGGCTTGCCCTTATAGGAAACTTTCAAGAACCCAGCTTAATATAAACTATATTTAATTTTTCATATTAAATAAGGGAACTTGTCGGTCAACATAAAAGATGATTTTTCATAGACTTAAATGGATGTCATAAATTCTTTAGCCTATTTAATCGAGCCTTACCAGTAAGTAGTGTGTCTACCCTTCAGGATAGATGCATTTATTACGGTATTAAGCTCGTTTATTCAAACTACTGAGGATATGAGATCAATTCGATCTTATATTTTCAAAATCTAAAATACTACTTTTTCCCAAATTATATATATTAAATTAAATTAAACCTTGCGTCGAGATTCCTATTCCGACATCCGAGAACTTCCAATTTGGTGACTGATAGCTTCTAGCGACTCCACTGGGGAACAAAAGTTTCTCTCTCCATTTAAATTAGGAAATATTGTCTTCATACATCAATAATGTGTCCAGATAGGGACATGGACCAAATTACTCTTCTTCCGTTGACATGCTTCACCCACTTATTTCTTAGGTAAGTACGATCAACGATTTTGGACTTCACGGCTGTCTGTTCAATCATCTTTGAACTGAGAGGTTCAAGAGTTCAGTTGGAGTTTTCTCTTTTGTGTGGTGTTAGACCCCCAATAGCTGTGTTGGTGGACTACTTCCTCCTTGGCATTATGCGTTGTCAGGTTGGTCCCGCACTGGGACTTAAAACTTCACTTTCACTTTTGAGTTTAGTTTACTACTTTGTAAATTAAATAGAATTGTGTCATAATGTGCTTGCTCTTTAACCTTTCTTATTTTATTAATTAAATCCTTCTACTTTCAAGCTTTTTTAACTAAATTTTAAAAACCTTCACATACTAAAAATTAAAATAAAAACTTATGCACTCTACAGATCAGCCTTTGTCAACTTTTAGTGTTCACATTAAAATGTCGAGGTGTTGGCCAAATAATTAACCCTAAGCTTTCTTTTTGTAGCTGCTGCAATGGTGTTCCCGACGTTCACTTTCTCCTGCAGGCTGCCAACCAACGACAATGCTCGCAATGTTGCTCCCACCATCAAGTTTGGAACAAGATTCAATAAACTTGAATTCATTCTCAGAAAAGCCCCGTTTGTCATAATGAAAGTTGCCGCTCTGGAAGTTCAAGACCCTCTTGTTGAACTTAACCTTAACAGTCCCCAGGATATCCCTTCTTGCAAGAAGGTGAAAATTGCTGCTTCCCCAACACTTGTTAAGTCTGTTGTCCCCTTTTCTACTAAAAGAAAAGAGGTTATGGTTGTTAAAGAAGCAACTGATGGATTTATCATCCCGCCATCGGTGTTTAAAATTGGATCAAGTTTAAAGACTGTGTCGTTAACTCGATTTCAAAGAAAAAACTGTAGTCGAAAGAGCTTGGAAAGTCGTTAAAGCCCAAAAATCAAAAAGGATATTTTTTGGTGAGTTTCCTCATGAGAAAGAACTTATATTGCTTAAAGCCTCTCCACT
This sequence comes from Phalaenopsis hybrid cultivar, assembly GCA_002079205.1. Taxonomy (NCBI): domain Eukaryota; kingdom Viridiplantae; phylum Streptophyta; class Magnoliopsida; order Asparagales; family Orchidaceae; genus Phalaenopsis; species Phalaenopsis hybrid cultivar. Next base: position 413,111 of record JXCR01149147.1, read on the forward strand.
TCTGCGAGGGAGTAGGTTTCACCCGTTGATGAACACTAATGGATATGAAAGTATTCAAAAGATTGTTGCTACCTTACCATCATTTCATGGATGTAGAGAGGAGTGGGAGAAGCCCACTCCTATCACTAAAGTCTCTACAATGTTCCTGAGATTGGTTGCTAAAGAAGGATGTTTAGTGGTTGAACTGCTTAGGCGAGTGGGATGCGCGGTGTCTCCTCGAATGAAGAAAAAGATTTTGAGGAATGTCAGGTCTGCCCGACAATCCCAGAAATCAATTGAAGTTTTTCCATCCTGTATTCCTGTCAAATTCCTTGTGGGAAGTCGAGTTGATACTGTCATTACTACCATCAATTTTATTTTGTCTACTACTCTAAGGTCTACAGTATGTCAACCAGTCAAGTCACGTCAAGGTTGTAGGATACTATCAATTGTTGCTTGTAAGAGTGCCCCAAAGAAGGAGAACATAAGGAAGTCACTTAATATTGAGTTTGGTCTACACCATGGGGAGCATACCTCTCTTTGCTATATCAATGCTTCCATTTAGACACCCCATCTCAAGTCATCTCTGCTAAAGAAGAAGGTATGGAGTTTGTCAGTAGCCTATCAGGAATCACATTTGATTGGTATGTTGAGCTACCGAACAGATCGATCAATACATTTATCGAGTTAGAGTAGTCGTTCGTGAAAAGATTTGCTGGAGCACAACACCATGTTTCTATCAAAGATCTCATAGTTGAAATACAGAAGCCTAATGAGACTTTAGTTGACTATATCTTAAGGTGGAGAAACCTTAGCATGAAATGTGAACCTCAACTACATGAACATGTGATTAAGATTCTACTTGAAAACATACTTGGGCCGGTAGCTTTCATGCTAAAGGGACTCTCCATCAAGTCCTTCAAGAAGCTGCTAAGCGAAGCCTGCAGTTTACAAAAGGAAGTTAAACACCTAGATTCCCAAGAGAAGTCAGATAAGCTCAGGAGAACCAGGATATTCAAGAATAAATCCTGGATAGTGGCAACAGTTGTTAAGGGAACGCAGCCCGTAAAGATACAGTAGAGCATTCTCACCAAAGTTCCCAGCAATCGTCACAACATGTTCAACAACAAACATAGTAGTATGGCTAATCTAGCCAACTGTCACACCAGGGAGGACCACACCGAGCAAAGGGTAGAGCGGGTCTGACTCTTTCAGAACAAAAGAAAAAGGTATATTCTTTCAAAGATGAGGTTGTGCCAAAGATGTTCATAAATTTAATGAAGAAGCCCGAGTTCATATTACCAGAACCGAAAAGGCCGCAAGAGGTTGACAAAAAGAAATTTCCCAATTTCTGCCCTTTCTACCGGATGTTTGAACATACAATAGATGGTTGTTTTATTTTCAAAGATTGGCTCGAGAGGAACTTTAAATTAGGAAATATAATCATCTCAAAAGTATATTTCAAAGAAGCTAAAAATGGTTCTATGAATACTCCTTTCTCTAAGCCAATCACTTTGATAGATTTGTATTCAGAAAAAGAGAGATGGAGTACAGTTTGGAGCAATTCATCCTAGAAGATATTGGATTAGATTCAGACCGCTTCAGCGCAGGCAGCCGTTCAGAGTCTACAGCCTATCCACCCCAATATGGAGATTTTGTCAGAGAAATTGCCGCAACCAAAAAGGAGAATAATGACATAACAAAGACCAACTGCAAATGGGGTAGGATTGGGGCTGCCTCTGTTAGATTGGTTGTCTTCAATTCGGGGAAGAAAATCCTCAAACCTCTGACCATGTAGGATTATCTTTTTGCCCCACTGGGGTATTACGAAAATAACGATTATGGTTTTGGCTACGTTTTAACTATTTCTAGTGATAACGTAACTGAATTTGCTCAATCTAACTCCGATCTTGATTCCCAAACCAATCTTCAAATTGTACTTAAGTCTGATGAACCTATTAATAAGAACAAAGAAGATGTCGATGATACTGGTTATGGTAGCACCATGAGTGAGGAACCAGTGCTCGAGTGCCACAGTGCACCGCTCGCCATCAATTTGGATCCCTCCGATAAAAAAGAGACACAAAAAATTTTTCTTACAACATCTCAGTAAGAAGAAATCACATAAATAATTCTAAGGAGCGGGAAAGTGTTACCATCGAGGTCAACTCCAGTGGATAAATAAAAACAAATAGTCACTCGAGAAGAGCTACCTCCACCTCCACCAGTGGAAGAATTACATAATCAAGTAAATATTGGAGGATTATATAAAGAGGGTTATAACGTGCTAGCTCATTCTAAGAGGTTGCCAGCAAAACTAAGCATTTACGACGCTCTAATTCTGTTAAAGGAGATGAGAGATTCTATAATTACAGCCTTACTTGACCCAGAGATTTGCTTAGCTGGCCAGCACATCGTCGGATGAAGTTTGTTTCTTAAAAGAATATCCTGAGATAACCTTCACAGATGAAGACTTGTTGCTCAGTACCACTAACCATAACCAACCACTCTACATCTCCGTTAATATCGACAAATTTGTATTGTCCAGAGTTTTGGTAGATCTAGGAGCAACATTTAACATAATGAGTTTACAAACATTAACATATTTAGATATCGAGGCTTAAGAGCTTAGATCTCATAAAATGATGTTAAGAGGATTTAACTAGAATGGAGAAAGAGCCCTTAGATTGATTACACTGTTAATGAAAGTTGGAAAACTAGTAGCAACCATAAAATTCTACATCATTGATGCATAGACCTCTTTCAATGCTTTACTTGGACGATCATGGATTCATGAGCATAACATGGGTTCCATTGTCTCTACACCAATACATCAAATATTTAAAAGAAGGACAAGAACATTGCATCAAGGGAGATTTACAGTCATTTTTCAGTTCATGAAGTGGGAATTCATGAAGACACCACCTACTATGCACCTCCAAAGAAGAAATTCTTTTCCAATGAAGTTATGGCAAATAAAGAATCACAAAGAAGAGGTCATTCAACTCCGCTTCAACGATCTACTGCCATTTCTTCACAACCAGCTGGTAGAGGTTCTTTCATCCCATACACTCGAGATCATGGCTGGGGACGTGGATGAAGAAGAACCAACACGTTTGTTGAATGGACTAGGCCATCCATCAACATTGACATGGAAGAAATTTCTGATGAAGAAAGCTCCAAGGAAGAAATGATGTGATAAAATAGAAGAAACCACAATATGATATTTCCTTGGAAGATGTGGAGAATGATGAATATGAGTTGATGTATTATTGGATCAACCACTATATGCATGTCATGACCCTTACTCCAATCTAAACTCAAAAGGTTTAGCATTTTGAGATCAAGGAAGTCTGTAGTGTTGGTTTGATGCCGATCAAGTTTTACCGTGCTTCCCCTTCTACTGGTTCTGAAAAATCATGTAAATTTGGATGAGGTTTCTAATGAAGTAATGAAATTACCTTTTGGTTACTTTTCTCTATGTGTTAAAAAGTTAATTCAATAGGGATATGTGCCAAAAGAAATGCCAAAGGATAAGCTACAAGTTTTTGAAAAATTGTGGAATGTTCAAAGTCAAACTCCTAACTCAAAAGAAGGTCTCAAGTTTGGTACTGTAGGACCAATCAATGACTCGGAATTTTTCGTGGTTGTTACTAGCAGATTGGAAGAAGATTGCCTTAATGTAGAGGATGACTTTCAAGATCAGTTGATAGATGATGCCTCACCAGAATTTGAAGAAAAAATTAAGTCAACAATTTATGAATTAAAAGAGGTCAACCTCGGGATTGAGGAGCAGCCACGACTTACCTTTATAGGTTCTCTACTCAATGAGGAAGAATCCATAGAACTAATAAAGTTATTGTCAAAATTTAGAGATTGCTTCGCTTGGAGCTATGAAGAAATGCCAAGACTGTCAGCAGAAGTTGGAGTTCATAAGCTCGGAGTAGACAAAAATATGACCCCAGTGAAAAAAGCTCCTAAGAGAATGCGCCTCGAGATGAGAAACAAGTCATTGTCGAGGAAAAGAACTTAATAGACACTAGCTTTGTAAGAGAAGAGCAATACCTGACATGGTTAAATAATATTGTATAGGTTAAGAAGAGAAATGGACAAATTTATGTATGAGTCAACTTCAAGGATTTAAACAAAGATTGTTCAACGGATGAAATTCTACTACCGATACCATAATTAATGATGGACATCGCATCGAGACAAGAGATTTTCTCTTTTATGGATTGATTATCAGGTTATAACCAAATCAAGATGGCTCCAAAGGATGCAACACTCACAACATTCAGGACACCGATTGGGATTTTTTGCTACACAGTGATGCCATTCTGGTTTAAGAATGTTAGAGCAACATATCAACAAGTTATGAAGAAGATCTTTGACGACCTCATGAAAAATCAAACTGAGTGCTACGTGGATGAGTTGTTCATCAAAAGTAAATAAAAAATAGACTATTTGTACAATTTCAGGATCATTTTTGAATGATTATGACAATATAATCTAAAGATGAATCCCTTAAAGTGCGTTTTCGACGTCACCTTTGAGAAATTTCTAGGATTCATTGATCTTCATTAGGGAATCAAGATTGACTCGGATAAGATTAAAGCTATCTTGGAGATGCCTCCTCCCAAAACCTTGAAACAACTAAACTCCTTCCAAGTAAAGTTTGCATATCTGAGATGCTTTTTTTCTAATCTCTCAAATAGGTGTCATCCCTTCTTGGCATTAATTAAAAAGGATGTCAAGTTCATTTCAGAAAAGAAATGTCAGCAGGCCTTTGAGGACGTAAAGCAATACTTAATGACACCTCCTATTGCGGTAGCTCCTATCCCAGAAAACTGTTGATACTTTATGTTGTAGCCTTAGACGACCTTCTCGGAGCCCTGTTAGCTCAGGTCCATGACGAGGGTAAGGAAAATGCGCTCTATTACCTGATTCATTGTCTAATATAGATGGAGGTAAAGTATCCACCTATTGAAAAACATTGTCTAGCTTTAATTTTGGCTGCCCAAAAGCTTAGGCATTACATGCTTTCTCATAAGATTATCCTTACTTTGAAAGTTAATCCATTGCAATATTTGATGACCTGACCAACACTTTCCAGATGTTTAGCAAGTTGGTCAATGATTTTATTGCAATACAATATAACTTTTGTTCCCCTATGAGCTATCAAGGGACAAATTTTAGCAGATTTTCTTACAATGCACCCACTTCCAGCTAGGTCCCCACTCAACGATGAATTACCAAATGAGCAGATATTGCAAGTAGAATTTTTTAGTGCCAGACATTGAGAAATGTACTTCGATTGAACTTCATCAACAAGGAAGGACAAAGGATCAGAAATGGTAATGTTAGGCAAAGCAGGAATTGGGTTAGTTTTCATCATGTCAGATCAGGGTATGTTGAGATTCCCCTATCACCTAACAGAGCCACGTACAAAAAACGAAGAAGAATATGAAGCATTGATCATTGGGTTAGATTTGGTAATCTCAATCGATATAAATGATATTGTCGTCTATGGCCACTCACAACTCTTCATCCAACAAGCTGCAGGACAATTCAAGATTTTGAAGCCAAGGCTAGCAGAATACCACTGATATACAATGAAGCTATTAGAACAAATTCCCAATGTGACTCTATGTCGGATCCCTCGGGGGCATAACGCCCATGCAGACCCTCTGACAAAACATGTCAAGGAACTGACATGTCCACTAGAAGACTCCATCAAAATTACAATTCAAGGATGTCAGGTTTTGTGTCGGATCAACCTTGACTATTTACACAAGCTCAAAAAAGAAGGAATGATGATTGCAGTTGATGACATCAATGAATATTGACATAAGTAATTAATAGAATATTTGCAAATTGGAAAGCTGTCAAAAGAGTTATGTCATACGCTCTAGTGGGTGATATCCTCTATATAAGATCATTTGATCATATTTGGTTGAGGTGTATGAACAGAGCATAAGCACAAAATATTGTCAAAGAAGTACATGTCGGATTGTGTGATGCTCACCAGTTAGGGCCAAAAATAAAAATGATGGTCAAGAGACTCAAAGATTATTTGTCAGCAATGTTATTCAATTACATGGACTAGCTAGAAGGTGTCACCTTTTTTAAGTGCATGGGGTAGTCTTACACCAAGCTCCAAATGTGATGCACCCAACAATTGCCTCGTGGCCAATCGAGTGTTGGGGCACAAATGTAATAGGTCTAATAGATCCTCCATCTTCTAAGGAACATTGATTTATTCTTACCACTACAAATTACTTCTTCCAGTGGGCAGAAGCAGTGCCGTTACGAGAGGTTGCAACACAGCATGTACTATAATTTTTCAAGAGGCAAGTCATCTACCATTTTGATGTTCCACGCAGAGTGATTTTTTACAATGGGATAGCCTTTATAAGCACAAAGATCAACAATTCCATCAAATTATATGGGATAAAGTAGAGATACCCTACGATTTACTATCCCAGAGTAAATGACCTAGTTGAGACCTTTATTAAAATTCTCGTGCAAACCTTAAAGAAAACAATGAGAAAACCTTCACACGATCATCTCTTGGGTCGGATGTGAGTCATCGTGCTTTCCTTCTCAATCTAGTTTTTCTGTAACCTCTTGGGTTGGATGTGAGTCATTAAACTTTCTTTCCCAACGTAGTGATATATTTCTGATCAACTCTTGAGTTGGATGTGAGTCATCTTGCTTTCCTTCTCAATCTGATCTTTCTGCTACTTCTTGTGTTGGATGTGAATCATGGAGCTTTCCTTCCCAACGTAGTGATATATTTCTGATTAGATCTTGAGTTGGATTTGAGTCATTGTGCTTTCCTTCTCAATCTGATCTTTTTGCTACCTCTTGGGTTGAATGTGAGTCATCAAGCTTTGCTTCCCAATGTAATGATATATTTCCAATCAGATCTTGAGTTGGATGTGAGTCGTCATGTTTTCCTTCTCAATTAGATATTTTTCTTACCTCTTGGGTTGGATATAATTCATTAAGCTTTCCTTCCCAAAGCAGTGATATATTTCAGATCAGCTCTTAAGTTGATGTTAGTCATAGTGATTTCCTTCTCAATCTGGTCTTTCTGCTAGCTCTTGGGTTGGATGTGAGTCATCGAGCTTTTCTTCCTGACACAGTGGTATATTTTTTTATCAGCTCTTTAGTTAGATGTGAGTCATTGTGCTTTCCTTCTCAATTTGTTACCTTACTAATTTTCATAGTAGAAAGTGATTTCAATGCAATAAAGAATTGTTGTGCCTTAGAAGCAAGATTTAACAATGATGATGAAAAACTTACATTCTCATCATCTCTAACCTCCTAATTCACTTCTTCATCCGTAAGGTATCGATAAATTTCATCATATTATCTCTCGTAAGGGTAAAATTTACGTAATGGTAGATAGGCACATTTCCAATCATAAAAAGCTCGTTAATTCTTGATGGAGTGAATTGCACAAACCTGCCTCACACGTAGACAATTCCTTGGTTGATTCCGTGAAGATTTGCACAAAACTCTTTCACCACATGGAAGACTACGACAACAATAGTGTAACAAAACACTTCCCAATGTCTCTACACAATAATCTGTTCAAATCAAGTATTCGGTGTGTTGAATCCTCAATTCACAAACCCCCTTTCTTTGATTAGCCTCTTCTTCACTAGAACACAATCATGCAATTTTTGTGCATCAAAACTGACAAACTTTTTGCCGTTGAAAATTCCAAATCTAGCAGAATTTTTAGAGTGGGGTGACATTGAAATTGAAATCTAGTGACTCCTCACTTATTTTTCCCTCTAAAATTTACTTTGGAATCAGTTTTCGGGAGTTAAAAAGTGAAGAACTAGCAAAAAACCACAAAAAATAGCCTTTTGAAATGTTTTAAGTCATTTTTGTTACCACGATGCATCATGCTCCTATTCTAGCGCGTTGTGCACCAGCTCTTTGGAATGTGTCACATCATGCGCCAGTTCTACAAAATTCACCATTTTGATATTGATAAAAAAAATCTCATTTCTTCCATAAAATTAGATAAATAAAGATGTTTTAATCTATATTCTCAATTTCAAATTTCTAAAATACACGGACTCTAGAAAAACACAAATATAAATATACGTAAATGCTCTGAACAAAATAACAAAAGCATAATAAATAAGGATAAGTATGGTTTGCCTCCCATAAAACACTTGGTTTAATGTCATAGGCCTGACATTCCCAGTCTTTATTCTGTGTGACCCAACATTACAGTCTCTTTAAAAGCTGGTCTTTAACCATCAAATGTGGTTTCAATTTTTGCTCATTCACTTTAAATATCCTTCAGTCTTGTGATCTTTAATATTAACTGCTCCATAGGGAAAGACTTTTACAACTTTGAATGGCCCTTTCCACCTAGACTTTAGTTTTCCAGGAAATAATTTCATTATTGTATTTTATAATAAAACTTTCTATCCAGGTTAAAATTCATTTTTTATTATCTTTTGATCATGTCATTCTTTCATTCTTTCCTTATAAATCACAGCATTAACATAAGATGCAGTCCTAATTTCTTCAAGCTCATTCAATGACACTAATCTTTTCTCACCAGCTTCTTTCAAATTGAAATTGAATTTCTTTATAGCCCAATAAGCTTTATGCTCCAATTCTACTGGCAACTGACAAGTCTTCCCAAAGATTAATCTATAATGGGACATACCTATAGGTGTCCTATAAGGTTTCTTGTATTCCTATAATATCATATCTAATATAGCAAACCAATCCATTTTACTAAGATTTACACTTTTTTTCCAAAATTCTCTTAATTCCATGATTAAATACTTATGCTAAATCACTAGTCTAGGGATGATAAGCACTTGCAATTTCACGCATTATACTATATTTTTCTACCAATCTTGCAATTGTTGCATTTCTAAAATGAGATCCTCCATCGGTAATGATTACTCTTACCATTCCATATCTTGTAAGAATATGTTTAATTAAATACTTTGAAACACTCCAAGCATCACATTAAGGTAAAGTGATTGCTTCAATCCATTTTAAAACATAATCCACTGCAATCATTATGTATATATTTTTGAATGAAGGCATAAATGGTCTCATAAAATCCAATCCCCATGCATAAAAAAATTTAATTTTGAAATTAAAATTTAGAGATATTTCTTTTCTTTTTGAAATTTTTCCTACGCTCTGACACTAATCACATGTTTTTAATTATATATTAACACCTCTAAATAGACTAGGCCAAGAAAATCCAGATTGCAAAATTTTATGAAAAGTATCTATCATTCCCAAAAAGACCTCCAAATTCAGAATCATGACATTTTTGGATAATTTCCTGAATTTCTTTATAAGGCACACGTCGTCTCATTACTAAATCTTTGCATTGTTTATGTAAATAAGGGTCATCTCAAAAATAAGAATTTGCATCATGAATAAATTTCTTTTCCTGATGTTTTGTTAGTACATATGGTAAAACACCACTGACAATAAAATTTACAATATCATCATACCAAGATATTTCCCATCCTTTAACAACATAAAGTTATTCATTATGAATAATTTCATTAATTTCTTTTTCCATGCCAAGTTTTTCTTCCTCTTCTAGCCTAGATAGATGATCAACAATTTGATTATTAGTCTGTTTCCTATCGACTACTACAAAATCAAACTCTTGTATCAGAAGTACCAATCTAATTAATCTTAGTTTCACGTCATTCTTTTGAATAAAATATTTAATAGCTGAATGGTCAGTATGCACAACATATTTAGCTAAAATCAGATGTGACCTAAACTTATCAAAAACATTTGCAATGGCTAATAACTCTCTTTCAGTGGTGGTGTAGTTAATATGAGCATCAATAAGAGTCTTACTAGCAAAGTATATAACTTTAAAAATCTTAACATATATCTGCCCTAATACATCTCCAATTGCATAATCACTTGCATAACACATTAATTCAAAATGTTTCTCCCAATCAGGTGAAACAATTATAGGAGCAGTTATCAATATTTCCTTTAAAGTTCCAAAGGCTTTAAGGCAATCTTGGTTAAAATCAAATTTTGTATCTTTTTCTAGAAGTTGGCATAAAGGCTTAGTAATTTTTGAAAAATCTTTAATATATCGCCTATAAAATCCATCATGTTCAAAAAAAACTCCTAACTCCTCTTACATTAGTAGGTGGAGGTAAATTTTTATATAACTTAAATTTTTGCAGGATCTACTTCCATGTCATTTTTTGAAATTTTATACCCAAGCGCAATTCCTCCAGCAACCATAAATTGACATTTTTTCCCAGTTCAATATGAGATTAGTCTTTTCACATCGTTCAAGAACTTTCTCTAAATGATTTAGGCATATTTTAAAAGTATTTCCAAAAATAGAAAAATCATCCATAAAGACATCAATCCCTTTTTCAATTAAATCATTGAAAGTTAACATCATACATCTTTGAAGAGTTGCAGGTGCATTACATAATTCAAAGGGCATTTGCCAAAAAGCAAAAGTTCTATAAGGATTAGTAAATTTTGTTTTCTCCTAATCCTCTGGAGTAATAGGTTTTTGATGATAACTGGTATATCAATCTAGAAAATAAAAATATATGTGCCCAACTAACTTATCCAACATCTGGTCCAAAAAGGGTAAAGGAAAATGATCCTTCCTAGTGATAGTATTTAATTTTCTATAGTCTATGCAGATTCACAATCCAATAACTTATCTTGTTGATATTAATTCATTATTCTCATTTGTCACGACAGTCACTCCTCCTTTCTTTGGAACGTAGTGAATTGGACTTACCTAAGCACTGTCTGAAATAGGTTATATTTTTCCAAAATCTAAACATTTTAAAATTTCTTTCTTACCAACTTCTTTCATCATAAGATTTAATCTCCTTTGAGGAATAGCTCTTGGCTCATGTTGATCTTCCAAAAAAATTCTATGCATACATCTATCAAAGCTCTTCAAGTGTCAAGGAATAGTTTTCCTAAAATCATAGGAATTTCTTTATTTTCCTCCATATCTAATACAATAAAGTCCACTGGAAAGATTTATCCACTTTTACCAAAACATCTTCTATAACTCCTTTAGAATAGGTAATTGAATGGTCAGCGAACTGAAGTGGTGAATTTTTAGGTAAATTATCTTCTAAGCCCAACCTTTTGAAAATTGATAATGGAATAAGATTAATAATGGCTCCTAAATCACATAAAGCTTTTTCAAAAAAAAAAATTTTTGTCAATAGCACAAGGAATTGTAGAACTTCCAGGATCTTTAAGTTTTTCAGGAAGCTTTTTCTGAATTATAGTACTACACTATACACTGAGTGCAACAATCTCATTATCTGCAAACTTCCTTTTTTATTAAGTACATCCTTCATGAACTTTAAATAGCTTGGCATTTGTTCTAAAGCTTCAACAAATGGAATGTTTAGCGTTAATTTCCTCAAGATTTCTAAAACTATTGAAAATTGGTTATTTCTATTTTTCTACTTCAATCTTTAAGGAAATGGAGGTGGTGATGTTTCTACAGTGATTTACATTGGTTTAATAGGACTTCTTGACTCAAAATGAAAATCTGCACGAGATTTTTCATTTTCCACCTCATATTTTTCAAGTTCCACTTCCACATCTTTTTTAACTTTATTTTCTAATTCTTTTCCACTTCTTAATTAAATAGCTTTAATTTGCTCTTTGTTATGAAATTTAGGATTTACTTTAACATTACTAGTCAATGTTCCTAGAGGTTTATTGCTAAGTGTCTTATCAAGACATCCAAATTGATTTTACATGTTTATAATTTCAGCTCTTTAACTTTGAAATTGAATTCCCATTTGCAATATCAATTCTTCCATTCAAAATTTTTTCTCCTTACTGTACAAATTATTAAAATTTAAAGGGTAATAAGGTTTATAAGTTGGATTTCTATGATTGCTGGTGTTTCCCAATGGGTTCACAGTTTTGTTTCCCTTTTGCAGATTTGTAGCATTAGAGTCATTATTACTCCAACTAAAATTTGGATGGTTATTCCAACCGAGATTATAATAATTGGCATAATTTTTATTTGAATGACTATTTGTTGCATTTAAGATCTCGTAAGAATATTGAGATTCTATGATTAGTCTCAAAGAGTTTTCCTCTAAGAGTGTTTTATTTGAATTCTCCTCTAAGAGTGTTGGAGAAGGAGAAAGTGAGAGATTTCTTCTTCCTACATTTTCTAGAAGAGGCTACAAGGGATTTGCTTTGAGAAAGAGTTTCAGATAAGTGTTGTTAGTTTATTAGTATTGTATGAACTTTCTTTTATACATGAAATTTTTGTTTTGTTGTATCTTTCTCATGAAGTCTGAGTAGTTTTTTTTATCTTTCTTCGTACTCTGAGATATGGTGAAATGAAGAGATAATATGGATGTGCCAATATTAAAATATAAAAAATGATTTTTCAACTCCGAACATAATTTACTTTTTGATCTGGTCAATTGAATTATTAAAATATGTTGGGAAACATATGATCCAGGAAATGGAGTATGAGTTCTACAATAGAGTGAGGATAAAATTTGATTCCATGAAAGATAATTTCGTTCATGGAATTAAGTGCAAATAAACAGAAAAATATACTTTGTTGAGTGTAGAATTAGAGAATCTTTAGGGTGACAGACTAAAATCCCCAATTTGGTCTAAGTGTTTAAAAACTAAAGCGAGAGTTAGCCTTCAAGTTAAGGGAAGTGGGAGCTCTAGAGTGTGATCCGGTATCCTCCTAGCCTAGCCATGAATTAAAGGACGAAAGCTAGGATTAGCCAATGATTTTCTATAACACTGTATCAAGATAGAGTATTAAAACTGTTCCTATTTGGCACAATACATATTTGAACGATTTATCTCATCTCATTTTACCAAAACCTCATTGTAGTGGAACAATACATAAAACTTCCCCGTGGAATTGATATTTAGGGCATAAATATAAAGTCTTTTATTACTTGATAATAATACATATACTTGCGTAGAATGCCAACATTAATTGCTTAAATTTCTAATTCATAAAATATTGCATCAAGATTTTGGTATTGTTGCATAGCAGAGTCAACTTTATAATTTTTACACAACTCTATTTCTCGGGATCAAGTTTTTAGCGCCGTTGCCGGGGAAGGTAACAACAAATTAAATAGATTTGGTAAATTAGGAAATTTAGCTATAATTACATAAAGAAAATTAAAAAAAAATTAAAAAATTAAATATCCAAAAAGAAAATATCTTTTTATTTAAGAGATGTTCTTAAGAAATTTTTCTTTATTTATTATATTTGTTTATGAAAAATATTGGATCTGAAGGTTTAGTACCTTACGATTCTGAATTAGAGAGTACTATTAGAAGAATTCAAAAACAACAAAAGGAAATTAAAAATTTAAAGGAAATGGCAAATAACCTAAATAATCAAATAAACAAAAATTGACAAAGACATTTAAAAGATTAAGCTAATCTGACAGTAGATGAACTTCACTTGACTATTCTAAATCCTAATGTTGCTGCTAATTCATTTTAACTTAAACCTACTATTATCCAAATGGTACACATTAATCAGTTTGGAGGAATAGCTACTGAAGATCCATACTTACATCCTTCTAGTTTTCCTTATATTTGTGCAACTTTTAAATATGGCGGGGTGTCCAATGATGCTGTTAGGCTTAGACTTTTTCCTTTTTCATTAAGGGATAAAGCCAATGCTTGGTTAAATTCATTAGAATCTGGATCTATCAGAACTTGGGGAGAACTTTTATAAGAATTCTTAGCTAAATAATTTCCACCCTCAAAAACTGATAAGCTTAGAAATGATATTACATCTTTTTGTCATTTTGGAGAGGAATTGATATCTGAAGCTTGGGAGAGATTTAAAGATCTTCTTAGAAAATGTCCACACTATGCTCTCCCAGATTGGTTAATAATTCAAATATTTTATAATGGATTAGTAGAATCACTTAGATCTATTATAGATGTTGCTGCAGGTGAATCACACATGTCAACACCTATTGATGAAGCATATGGCTTAATTGAAGAATTGACTACTAAAAATTTTTAATGGCCTTATGAAAGGGTAAATCCTAAGAGAGTAGCTAGTATTCTTGATTCTAATGCATTGTCTATATTAGCATCACAAATTGCTGCTATATTAAAAAATTGATCAATTATGAGTGAACTATTCTTAAATGCCCCCAGTATTAGAGGAAAACTCACTATGACAGATCATTGATACTCAATCATCTTATGAAACTTTAAATGCTATAAATAATTGAAATAACAATCCCTATTTATAATCCTGGATGGAAAAATCACTCTAATTTTAGTTAGAACAATAAAAACAATTCAGTGAATTCCTACAAAAATTTAAAAAACCAAAGAAATCCTAGTTATCAGCCTTATTATCCTCCTAGATTTAACTATAATCCTAACCCACAAGTTAAGGAAAAGAAATTGACAATGGAAGGAGCAGTGTTAAACGTGGGAAATAAAGTACAAAATTAAGGGGCTACTATTAGAAATAATGAAAGTCAATTAGGACAAATTGCCACTGCACTCAGTAACAGATTTTCTGGAATTTTTTCGAATATGGTGGAAGTTAATTCAAAAATTCAAAATAAGGAGCAAATTAAAGCTATTCAATTATGAAGTGGAAAAGAAGTTGAAATAAGGATCCAAAGAGAAACTCGAATTGATAAAGAGAAGGAAGCAATGGAAAGTAACCAAAATGAAAATGAACAAACACAAGGTCCTTTAGAAAAACCACTACCTCCATTTCCTCAAAGATCGAAGCAGAAGAGAAAATATAAACAATTTACAAAATTTTTGGAAATCCTTAAGAAGTTAACGATAAAAAGTCTTTTTGTTGAATCTTTGGAACAAATTCCAAGTTATGTGAAATTTATGAAGGATATATTAAACAAGAAAAGGAAGTTTACATATCATGAGACTGTTTCACTCAGTGAAGAGTGTAGTGCTATTATTCAGAAAGAGCTTCCTGAAAAATAAAAAGTTCCTGGTAGTTTTACTAGACCTTGTGCTATTGGTGAAAGGTTTTTTTGAAAAGCTTTATATGATTTTGGAGCGAGTATCATTCTTATGTCTCTATCGATCTTTAAACGTTTAGATTTGGGAGAGATTTCCCTACTACTGTAACTCTTCAGTTAGTTGATCTATCAATAACTTATCCAAAAAGAATTATATAGGATGTATTAGTAAAAGTTGATAAATTTTTTTCCCTGTAGACTTTATAGTATTGGATATGGGGGAAGATAAAGAAATTCTTATTATTTTTGGGAGATCATTTCTTACAATAGGGAGAGTTGTGATAGATGTACAAAAAGGAGAATTAATAATGAGAGTTAATGATCAAGAATAAATATTTAATATTGCAAAAGCTATGAAATGTCCAACAATAGAAAAAGATAATGAGTGTTTTAGGATGGAAATAACTGATTATATGAGTAATGAACAATTTAAGAATGAGTTTGAAGACAAATTAAAGCAAGGAGAATTCTTTGAAAACAAAAATGAAATAAAAGAAGAAGATTTGGATTATATTTAGGGTAAATTTAAAACTTTAGACTTGTTGGAAAACAATCATAAAAAATTTATTCGTTCAAGTATTAAACCACTTGAACTTGAACTGAAAATATTACCTGCCCATTTAAAATATGTGTTTTTAAGAGAGTCATCTAAATTGATTGTTATTGTATTTTCTGAATTAACAGAAATTCAAGAACAAAGATTAATAGAGATGTTAAAAAAATATAAAAATGCTTTTGATGGACTTTAGCATATATTAAAGGAATTAGTCCTTTTATTTGTATGCACAGAATTATATTAGATGAAAAATATGAACCTAAAGCTGATCCTCAAAGGAGATTAAACCTAATAATGAAAGAATTTTTCAAAAAAGAAATTTTAAAATGGCTAGATGCTAGAATTATATATCCTATTTCATACAGTGCTTGGGTAAATCCAATTCACTGTGTTCCGAAGAAAGGAGGAGTGACCATTGAATAAAATGAGAAAAATGAATTAATTCCAAAAAGACAAGTTATTGGTTGGCGAATTTGTATTGACTATATAAAATTAAACATGGCCACCAGAAAAGATGACTTTCCTTTACCTTTTCTAGACCAAATGTTGGGAACAAACATTATTGCTTTCTAGATGGATATACCTGTCATCACCAAATTCCAATTGTTCTAGAGGATCAAGAGAATACAACATTTACATGCCCATATGAAACATTTGGTTTTTGTAGAAAGCCTTTTGGACTAGGCAATGCACGTGCAACATTTCAAAGATGCATGATGTCAATCTTTAGAAAATTTATTGAACATGAAATGGAAGTGTTTATGGATGATTTTTTGGTATTTGGAACTTCATTTGAATTATTTTTAAATAATTTAGAAAAACTTTTGGAATTATGTGAAAAAATCAACCTAGTACTAAATTGGGAAAAATGTCAATTTATGGTTGCAGGAGGAATTTTACTTGGGCATAAAATTTTTGAAAATGGCATGAAAGTAGATCCTGCAAAAATTTAAGTTATTGAAAAATTACCACTTCTAACTAATGTTAAAGGGGTAAGAAACTTTTTAGGACATGCTAGTTTCTACAGACGTTACATAAAATTTTTTTCTGAAATAACTAAGCCATTATGCAAACTTTTAGAAAAAGGCAAGAAATTTGATTTTAATGAGGGATGCATAAAAGCATTTGAATTATTGATAGAAAAATTAATCACTGCACCTAAAATTGTTCCACCTGATTGGGAGAAACCATTTGAAATAATGTGCGATGCTTGTGATTATGCTATTGGGGCTGTGTTAGGACAAAGGCACAACAAATTTTTTAAAGTAATATATTATGCTAGTAAAACTCTAAATGATGCTCAAATTAACTACACTACTATTGAAGAGAGTTATTAGTTATTACAATGCCATTGAAAAATTTAGACCTTACTTAATTTGAATTAAATGTATAGTGCATACAAATCATTCTGCTATTAAATACTTGATGCAAAAGAAGGATGATAAACAAATATTAATTAGATGGATACTTCAATTTTAAGAGTTTGATTTTACCATTGTTGATAGAAAGGGAAATGATAATTGAATAGCTGATCATTTGTCGAGACTCCAAAGAGAAATATTAATTAATTTTACAAATGAAATTTTAGAGAATTTCCCCGATGAACAATTATATAGTATTGATGAAATGAATGTTTCCGTGCTATGCCGATATAGTAAATTATATTTTAAGTGATATTTGACCACCTCATATCAAAAATCTACAATTAAAGAAATTTATATATGATTCAAAATTCTTTTTTTGGGTTGACTCATATCTATATAAATAATATAAATATCTAATTATTAGAAGATGTCATGATTCTGAATTTGGAGGATATTTTGAAATGAATAGAACTGCATATAAGATTTTGCAAGCTGGATTTTATTAGCCTACTCTTTTCATATATATTAATGAATATATTAAAACATGCAATCGATGTCAACGAGTAAGAAAAATTTTCTAGAAGAAATGAAATGCCTCTAAATTACACATTAGAAGTTGAAATTTTTTATGTCTGGGGATTAGATTTTATGGGACAATTTATGCCTTCATTTGAGAATTTATATATATTACTTGTTGTTGATTATATTTCCAAATGGATTGAAGCTATTTTTGTACCTAGATGTGGTGCTCAGAGTGTTTCTAAATTTTTAATTAAAAATATTTTTACAAGATATGTAATGCCGAGAGTAATTATTACAGATGGAGAATCTCATTTTAGGAATAGAATAATCTAAAAATTAATTAAGAAATATGATATTATGCATAGAATCTCTACTGCTTATCATTCTCAGACTAGTGTTCTAGCAAAAATATCAAATCGTGAAATTAAATGAATTTTAGAAAAAGCTGTAAATCCATATAAATTGGATTGGTCTGCTAGATTAGATACTGCATTATGGGCATACAGAACTGCTTATAAGGCTTCTATAGGAATGTCCCCATATAGACTTATTTTTTGAAAAATATGTCACTTCTCAGTAGAATTAAAGCATAAAGCATTTTGGGCTATTAAAGAATTTAATTTTTATTTAAAGGATGCTTGTGAGAAAAGGTTATTGCAACTCAATGAACTTGAGGAGATTAGAAATGAAACATATGATAATGCAAAAATATATAAAGAGAAAATGAAAATATGACATGATCGAAATATTATTCAAAAGATGTTTAAACGTGAACAAGATGTTTTATTATATAGCACAAGATTGAGATTATTTCGAGAAAAACTAAAATCCATATGGTTAGGACCATTTAAAGTGATTAAATTCTATCATTATGGAATTGTTGTTGTTAAAGATCCTACAGTGGAAATATATTTAATGTTAATGGGCATCGATTAAAACATTATTATGAATGACACTTACCACATATTAAAAAAGTTTTAATGTTAAGTCAACCCAACTAATCAAATGGTATGTTGGGCTGACGACATTAAATTAAGGGCTTTATGGGAGGCAACTCATATATATATATATATATATTCANCGCCCCTCCCAACTTCGCAAAGCCCACATTTGAAAGAAAACCATTAACACTTCTCCTTTTGACAATGTCTGATATTGTCTTCATATGATCGATCATTGCAATAGCCGGAATGGCAACCGGATTTCTCGACTTATCCCGATCAAAAATCTCTTCAAGATTCTGGATCAAATTCTCAAACGCATAGCAGATCAACAGTCCCGATGGCAAATCGCAGTCCTGCGGGAGGCATAACTCTTTCCTTTTAACTTCCAAACAAAAAGGATTAGAGAAGAGCTCGCCATCCGCTTGATTGCATGATTTCCGAAAGCATTTCTTAACGCATTTAAGTGAGTTCGGAAAAACCTGCACGAAGTTGCTAACCAAGATAGACCATGCCCCAGCGAAGTTCAGGCAGTTTAAGCAAGATCCATCATTTTGTACTTTCACCCTTGCCCCTCTATTCTTCGCAGGAGGATTCGGGAAAAGAGCTCCAATGATAGACTTCATCGGTATCTTCCCCAAAAATAATCCTTTCTTCCTATCGTCACTAACTG
>JXCR01149147.1:440481-480070 GCA_002079205.1 Phalaenopsis hybrid cultivar
CGACTTTTTTGCAGCTTCGCGAAGAAGAAGAAGATCGCGGGCGAGATTGGTAGGAAGAGGCGGGAGGGCTGGAGGAGGCGGCGAAATTAGATTCGCGGGTAGGAAGAGGCGGCGAGGAGGAGGCTGCTCCGTGGCTTTTTCGCGTGCGGGTGTGCGGGATGGCGGGACGAGGCGGGACGAGGCGAGAAGAAGATGGCGGGCATTTTCGCGAGGGCAAAACAAGCCTTTTTCAGGCTGCGAAGCTGCGCCGTGGGTAGCAGATGGCTTTCCGCTTCTCTTCGGCTTTAACTTTCAATTGCCGCAAAGCTACGAGCCAAACATCAAATTGTCGCGATTTAGGGCCGCGAAGCTGCAAAAAAGTCACCCCAAACGGAGCCTTAACCAAATTCAAAATTAAATAGATTATGTTTGATTTTAAGGAAATATATTTTGTTTTATTTTAGATCGAAATATTCTTATTATGCTTAAAATGACTGGCTTTGCACATGTCCAATTTTGACTTTTTGGGGTTTAATATTTCTTTGCTCGAGCTGATAAGAAGATAAAGTTTAGGAAAATTTATCAACGAATCAATTCTTATGTACTTAAAAGGCACATTTATGTATTTTAGGATTGTGGCAGCATGAAGCATGAATCTCGAGGCAAAACATGTGTAAATGACAAATGAGGTGGACCCGCAGTCAAATTATATCCAGATCAGTCAACAATCTAATTTACTTTATCCAGAAGGAAGATCAATGCCAAAGTCGTGGAGAGCATCTCAAAACTCTGCTAGGTCATTCGTCTAGTTGATGGGCCGACCGAGATGGTGACTGAATAAAGGACAACCACGAAAATAGTTGAATAAAAGATACTCAAAATGAAGAACGACCTACCACTAAGTGAACAAGGAAAACAAACTAGAGTATAAGGGGTAGTTGATGCACCTTCAAATTACATACTTTAAACATACATTTAATGCTCATTTTTTGTACACTTTTTATGATATTGCGCTTTAATGAAAGATATTTTGCATGTTTTGGTTCCATGTACAAGAAATGAATTTTTGAAAAAAATGGAAAAAAATGGTGCAATTTGGAGTCAAGTCCAGTAAGGAAGAAAATTCTGATCTGACTCAATTTGTTGGAGCAAAATTAGAGCTGAAATGGAGTGAAACGAGGCAAATTGGAGCCTCCTCAACTTTTGAACTGGCATCATAGCGCTAGTCACATTAAAAAATAGCTGACATAGTGCCAATAACTGTTTCAGACAGTTATGGCACTTAGGAAGTTATTAAGCACCATTTGGCACTTAGGAAGGCACCTTTTGGCTTTTCAAACTCTTAGAACTTTCAAGAATGTCTAGTTTGTAGATAGGAGTAGGAATGTAGATTTATACCTTTTTCTCTAGAGATTGGTGAGGAATTTTGAGAGATATATGAAAGGAATTGTAGGAACTTTTTGTGTATCAACAGAAGACTTTGTTAGAGGAATTTTCATCTTTCTTTCAGGGGAAAAAACTAAGTATTGTGTTTTTCATTATATTATAATTATTGTAAATATTTTCTAGTGAATTTTCTTTGATTTAAACAAAATTTTATGTTGTGTTTTCTCAATTCTTAGTGAGTAATTGTGATGTGATTAGATTGGTTTGAAATTTTTTTTTATTCCAAATTTGTGATGGTATTTTCATCGGTTCTTAAATTACTTTGCAAATTGATCACTTGTGACATTAAAATCTGTTATAAAACATAATGACTCGGGAGGGCTGTGATTTCACCTACTTTGTTCCAACTTATGTAAATGCTCGGAAGGGGTAAAGAATATGTATGCTCATATTTGACACAATACATCATTTAAACCTTTAAACATTTTGATTCCTACGTAGATTTTGATCTCATTGCAAGGAGACATTGATTTTAATTATATAAGAACTTTTTAAAATTAATCTAGTCTCCTTAGATTTGGTTTTTAGTTAATTTAGTTAATTTTAATTTATAGTAAATTAGTAAATTTAGGAAAACCAAACTTTTTTAAAATTAAAAACTAAAACATGATACTAGTAGACTAGAATTAGCCTAAGGGATTTCTTACCTCACTTCTTTGTGGGATTGATACTAGGGTTTTTTAAAAAAAAACTTTATATTACTTGAAACGATATGTATTCTTGTGTAGTACCCAAGTGTGTATACTCTTAATAATAAATTCTAAGTTTTATAACATATCAATTTTGCACACTAGCCACTAAATATAAAATTGGTCAAGTTTTTGTAATTTTTTGGAAGCTAAATTACAGTGTAATTGCGAGTCGAATCAATAGTCATAAACAAACCCGACAAGAGCCTTCATATTACCTCCCACATCGTTCGACCTGTCACTTTCAAATGAATAAATGTGGGCCAACGGGTGAAATAATATTTTTGTCTGCCAACAAATTATTTACCAACATATTTAAATGTATTGTGTAAATGACTTTAGTACTCCCAAGTTTCTTTGTATAGGGAGGGGGCAAAAAGGTAATTATGTATTCAAGGTGACTCCTATACCTATAAATAGGAGAACAGTTCATGAATAAAAACTCTATAAAGTCTTATTTTATTGTTTATCTCTCTTCTTTTACTCATTCTCCTCTTCCTTGCACGCTCTATTCCTTGGGTGTGATTTCCAGACAATTCTAGATTCAACTTCTTAAAAAGTGTGGTGAGCATGGAATCAACAGTAAATCAACCGTTCAAGAGGCACAGAGCTAAGCATTNATTCATGAATAAAAACTCTAGAAAGTCTTATTTTTATTGTTTATCTCTCTTCTCTTACTCATTCACATCTTCCTTGCACGCTCTATTCCTTGGGTGTGATTTCCAGACAATTCTAGATTCGACTTCTTAAAAAGTGTGGTGAGCATGGAATCAACAGTAAATCAACCGTTCAAGAGGCACAGAGCTAAGCATTAGATGTAGCTAACATAAGGAAGATTGTGCAGCAGCAAGTAATAGAAATAACGGAACATTGATGCTAAAAATGAAAGAACATGTGATAGGAACTTCTCAAGCCACCAAGAGCTTGATTGCTAGGATGGGCCAACGAACAACGATAAACAAGATGGGACTGATACCCAACAATAAAAAATCCCAACCAATTGAAGAAAATGGTGACGATTTTCATTACCAGGATAGCATTGAATCGGCCCGGCTGGAAAACACCTCAACGTACGAACCTCAACCCTCTGAAATGTTGAAAATGCCTTCTCTCGGCAAATTACTAAAGTTGAACCCCAGGAAAAGTCAAAACCCCCAAACCTGATTAATATAAGGGTTACACCAACTCAACAAATAATGTAGGCGCTTTCGAGTCAGTCATAAGAATATTGAAAATCACTGATGCATTCAAGTGTTGCTTATTCCTTACAACACAGAGCGAGTTAGTCGTCTAGTGGTTCAATGTCCTTTAGATGAAAATCGTCCTCTGTCTCGTCTAATTCAATAGGTTATTTGTGGCCCATTTTGTGAAAGTGGAAAGCGGTAGTAGGAGTCCCAAGCTCTCCTACATATCAAACAAAAGAAGGGAGATACTCTTTGTTCATTCATCATAAGGTTCCAGTGGAAAATGCTATAGATTCAGAACCTAGACCCCCTTATCGCACAGACCGCCCGATGCAGGGAGTAAAAAGCAAGCGTTTCAAGTATGCTCTAGGACTATGTAAGTCAGATTGTTTGGAGAAAAGTTTAAGATAAGTATTTGTACTTATATTTAAGATTTGTCTTGTAAACTTAATATATATATATATATATATGATGTTTTGTTTTATTATCCCCATGATTTTTTAGTAGTTTTTTTTTCTTTCGCCTTACAATAAGAAGTAATGATTTGTTGGATTAGAATGTTGTAAAGGTTTCTTTTATCCAAACAATTTGTGATGGTATTTTCACTGGTTCTTCATTTACTTTACAAACTAGTCATTTGTAATGTTAAACCCCATTATAAAATAAAATAACCTGGGAGGGCTATGATTTCACCAACTAGTGAGTACCACACTAAACCTTAAAGGATGGGGATGCCAAATCTAGGAGGAGCAAATAGATAGGGAGATAAGTTTTGATGGGCATAAAATTGGTGTTTCTAGGGTGACAGGCTAAATCCTTTACCAATTTAGTCTATTGTTGGAACTAAGGGTCTCTGGTAGATCCTATAGAGAGAGCACAATGAGTAACCTAAAAGTGAGAGGCTAGAATCTACTCAACACTACCAAACAAGTTGGAACTAACTTTAGATTAGCCAATGTTCTTTATGCTCGGAAAGGGGTAAAGAATGGGTATGCTTCTATTTGTCACAATACCTCATTTTCATCTTTAATCATTTGATTCCTGCACTGATTTACTATCTCTTTGCAAGGGGAAAAACTTTTTATTAGAATCGTACTTCTTTAAACATTTTTTAATCTAGAGACTTTGCTTTAATTTTAGTAGATGTGACCACTTTAGTAACACCCTTTTACAAACAGTTTGATATTATTCTCCTGCAAATTTAGTTTACAGTTAAAGTAAAAATATTCTAAGTTAGCATAGTAAAATCCTTATTTCCCTGTGGGTTCGATATTGAGGTTTTTATAGAAAATTCTATATTGTTTGAAATAATACATAAACTTGCATAATATCGTAGTGTGTAAATCATTAATCAATTTAATTAAACATTTATTTTGCGCACTAGCTGCTTGGTATAAATTGGGTCAACATTTTAACCATCTTTTTTTACTTAAATAATTACATAATTGCGGGCCGTCGTTGTCGGGGATATAACAAAATTTTCATACATAAAAATTTTAATTTTCTATTCGATTGTATATTTGTTCTTGGAGAATTGTATTTTATTTTATAGTTATTTATTTACTTTATAAAAATATAAAAACACAAACATAAAAAATAAAAAAAATTTGAAGAAAAAAAATAATAACAAAAATATTTTTTTAATTGTTTTATTTTATTTTTTTCTAAAATTTAAATTATGCATGTGTAATTCGGAATTTGATGGTTTAGTGCCATACGATTTTGAGTTGGAATGAACTATTATAAAACTTCAAAAACGAAAAGAACTTCAGATTTTTTAAGAAATAGCAAACACATCGCAACATCTCTTAATTAGCCAAACTATTGAAAACGAAAATCATGATTTACATCGATCTTTATGGGACTATGCAAACCTTACAGTAGATGAAATCCACTCAATTATACAAACCCCCGCCATAGCGACTAACTAATTTGAACTTAGGCCCGCTATTATACAAATGATACAAAATAATCATTTTGGGGGAACACCATCTGAGGATCCAAACTTACACCATGCAAACTGTTAGAATTGTGTGCTACATTTAATATGATGACGTATTAACTGACACGGTTAGACTTAGAATTTTTTCTTTTTTTTCTTAAGGATAAAGCTAAGATGTGATTAAATTCATTAACACCTAGATCTATTAGAACTTGGGGGAATTTAGCACAAAAATTCTTGGTTAAGTATTTCTCACCTTAAAAAACTGCTAAGCTTAGAAATGATATTACCTCTTTTACTCGGTATAAAAGTGAGTCAATATACGAAGCATGGAAACAATTTAAAGAACCTTTTAGAAAGTGTCTACATCATGTCTTGTTAGACTGGTTAATTATTCAAACATTTTATAATGGTTTAGTAGGATCTCTTAGATTTATTATTGATGCTGCTGCTTGAGGATCATTAATGTCAAAACTATTTGATGAAGGTTATGCATTAATTGAAGAGATGGCTACAAACAATTTTTAATGACCCTCTAAAAGGGTAAATCCTAAATAAGAAGCAAGTATTCATGATAATGATTCAATTTCTATACTGGCATCTCAATTTACTGCAATATCTGGGAAGTTAGATCAATTTGGAATGAACTTTCTAAAACACCTCTTGTGATGGAAGAAATTTCATTAGGCTAGATGATTGATTCTCAAACATCATTAGAGACTATAAATGTAATTAACATTTGATCCAATAGTCCATATTCTAACTATTACAACCCAGGTTGGAAAATCACCCTAACTTTAACTAGAATAATAATTATGGTGGTGGAAATCGACAAGAAAGAAACAATCAAGCAAACTCATTAGGAAGCTGAAATAATTAGGGTACTAGTAGCTATAAACCTTCTTACCCTCCGAGATTTACAAATAACCAACAAATTAAGGAGAAGAAGTCATCTATAGAAGAAGTGGTGTTACATATGAGAAATCAATTACAAATTCAAGGTGCAGCCATAAGAAATATTGAGAATCAATTGTAACAAATCACTAATGCATTTAGCAATAGGCCTCAGGGAACGCTTCCTAATAATGTTGAAATAAATCATAAAGAAAAGAACAAATTAAAGTTGTCAAACTCAGGAGTTGAAGGGAATTAAATGTTGGAATTTAAAAGGAGATTTAAGTTGAGAAAGAGAACAAAGAAACTAAAACACATGAAGAAATTGTTCCTAAGGAGGTAGAAAAGCCTATATCTCCAACTAAGATCAATTTAGAAAAACCACCACCACCATTTTCTCAATGACTTAGACAGCAGAAGTTGGATCAGCAATTTTTTAAGTTTTTTTAAGAAATTTAAAAAGGTTACAATTAACATTCCTTTTTGCTAAAGTCTTGGAACATATTTTAAGTTATGTTAAATTTATGAAAGAAATTTTAAACAAAAAGAGAAAGTTTGAAGATTATGAGAGGTTGCACTAGACAAAGAATGCAGTGCAATAATTCAAAAAAAGCTTTCTAAAAAACTCAAGGATCCTGGTAGCTCCACTATAGAGATAGATTTTGTGGAAAAACTTTATGTGATTTAGGAGCTAATATTAACCTCATGTCATTATTTATATTCAGAGGATTAAGCTTTGGAGATATACTACTGTATCCCTTCAGTTAGCTAGTCGATCTATTACTTATTCTAAGGGGGTTATAGAAGATTTACTTGTAAAAGTTGACAAATTTATTTTTCCTGTGGATTTTGATACACCTAAAATATATAGTATTTTTATACACATTTCTATACCTATTTTTGAGATATTGTGCTTTAATGAAAAGCATTTGTGTATTTTTCTTTCAGGTAAAATCAAATGAATGAAAAATACTAGGAGTGAAAAAGGGTCAAGTTTGGAACAAAAATGATGTAGGTGCAAAAATGAACTTAGGCGCTTAAGCGCCCAGACTGGCGCCTACGCGCTAGTTATTCACAGAGAGTCGTGCCTAAGTATCAGGTGCCCCGCGCTTAAGCACTGAAAGTAGTTATTTGATGATTTATTGAATCTGAATGAATTTTGGAAGATGTGTTTGAAGCAACCCTTGGTAAAAACATGGGGAATAGTCCATGGACACGAAAATTCATTCAATTGGCTTTTGAAAGGTGAAAATTATAGAAGATTTATTGAATGGAGACACATTTTGAAGAGACACCAAGACACTTTTTAGATTTTTATCAAAAAAATACTTTGATCACCAAAGAAGAGAGGCTAAACATTAGACATCCACAACCACCATTCATCTTAGTAATTACCGCCGCCGACCACTTGCTTTTTATTTTGAGTGTTAGTTTATATTGTGAGTGAATGAAGAGAATTTAAAGTAACTTCAAGACATTAAGAGGAGAGGATTTGGGATAAGTGTTTATCTTTGTGACTACATTTGGTTTTAATTTAGATTTCTTGTTTGTGTGCATGATTTCTAGTTTTAAACCCATGTGTGGTTATGTTTTCTCCATGGATTATGAGTAGTTTTCTTTATTTTTTTCCTTAAAATGATAAGTGATTAAGTATTTAAAGGAGGTTGTGTAAAGTATTGTACTTCAATGTTAGAAAAAGTTGGATGATTTGAAACCTTGTACTTTATTTACTTCTTAATTTTGTCGATTAAGATGTTAATACCTATTGTGAGAACATGTAAGATCTAAGATGGTATTATCTTAGTTAACAAATTGCTTGAATCACATATTAATTTCAAGGATGAGAATGTAGTTCATAGGAATGAGTGCAAATAAATATGAAAATAAACTTTTCAAGGGTATAGAATTAGAGGACTTTAGAGTGACATGCTAAAGCTCATATCGACACAATTTTAAGGGGTCGTCCTGTGGAAGCCGTCGGTCATCATAATCAAAATTCTATCGCCCGATTTGGAAAGGACATTTAATTTATATATATTTATATATATATATATATATATATATATATATATATATATATATATATATATAGAGAGAAAAAATATGAAATCAAACTGATCACATATCTTTAATAGTTTAAATGAAAGAGCGCCACACCTCAAGCTATGTATCTATCTCGAAAGATAAACACATGACTTAACGGTGATGCTCAATCAAGTAAACTAAGAAATGTATGACATTCGTTTAGTCTGCGAAATCATTTTATTATAAGCTAACAAGTTTATTTATTTAATATGAAAAATTAAATTGAGTTTATATTAAGTTGGGTTCGAAAAAGTTTCATATAAGGGCAAGCCCCTATAATTAATTACATCTTAGATANATATGACATTCCTTTGGTCTGCAAAACCATTTTATTATAAGCTAACAAGTTTCTCTATTTAATATGAAAAATTAAGTTAAGTTTATATTAAGTTGGGTTCGAAAAAGTTTCATATAAGGGCAAGCCCCTATAATTAATTACATCTTAGATAACCAAAGTTACCTAAAAAAACTCTCAACAAAAATCAGAGGATATTGTCTTCAAAGAAGTCAAAGAAATAAGAATTTTCAATGAGATTGGACGAAGAGGTGTGAAAGGGGAATGAATCAAATTTCAAACATATTTTTGGAATCCAAAGAAAGAAAAAAAAGGGGATGTCACAGATCTTGAGGAGAACCTCGATGACTTCCTAGTCTACCCTATGGTTTGGCTTCAATTTAGAGGAGAAATATTTGAATGTTTCATCTTGCCAATTTTATTAATTAGGCCTTATATTCAAGTGAGACAATCCTACAAATAGCCTGGAAGATGTGAGGATTTAGGTCGTGATGAAATACAACTTCAGAGTCCTAAAATAGGTTAGGGCTTATATTATATAGCATGGTTATACAAAGACCTAAGGATAAGTTGAGGATTTATGTCGCACTAGACGGACAACCTCAAAATCCTATGGCTTGTTGTTTAATTCTAAAGAATGGTTTAGCTGGTGTTGACATGTTTTGCTGTTGAAGATAGCCACGCTGCCCATAATGCTAGCTCTAAGCTCCACATTGTAGCGAGTTTAAGTTTTCTAATGTGTCAAGTCTAGATGTCAAGTCAAATATTTCCTAAGGTCATGTTTATTTAAATATTATGGGTAATATTAAAGTTAATTAGAGTGACATCAGTTAGGATCCTATAGTTCTCTCGTTTCAGCACCACCATTTTCTTCTGGATTCACTTAGTCCAAATGAATTTACTAAACTCAACTCAATGAGTTCCTTACTTTCATTTATACCATTCGAAATCTCATTAGCAACCGTAGGTTACCTTCTCTGAGGGATTCTCAATTATCCAATAGAGACGTTTTAATTTAGTTGCAATTTTTGTTTTATTCTGTTTGTGATTAAATTTTAAGTTGTCTTATATTTTGACTGTTGTGGCAGTGGATT
This sequence comes from Phalaenopsis hybrid cultivar, assembly GCA_002079205.1. NCBI lineage: Eukaryota > Viridiplantae > Streptophyta > Magnoliopsida > Asparagales > Orchidaceae > Phalaenopsis > Phalaenopsis hybrid cultivar. The sequence continues at coordinate 450,090 of JXCR01149147.1, forward strand.
TTATCTTGTTTAATTTTTAGTTTTGGTTTTGACATGCAGGGCGACTTTAAGCATGCAAGCAATAAACAAGAGGTATGAAAAAGTAAATACGATAACTTAAAAGTGTACCTGTCGATTCTTCTACTCCTTAATACACCGAAAATATGGTGTTTTTAGACACATTTTTATACCTATTTTTGAGATATTACGCTTTAATGGAATGTATTTTTGTATTTTTCTTTCAGGGACATAAAAAAGTGAAAAATGCTTGAAGGAGTGAAAAAAGATCAAATTTGGAGCAAATTGAAGAAAAATGTGCAAAAGTGGTTTTGCGCCTAAGCGCAAGATCAGGCGCTTAAGCGCCGGTTAAATAGAGAAGGTCGCGTCTAAATGCCAAAAGCCTCGCGCTTAAGCGCCACTGACAGTTATTGGATGAGTAAATTCAATTTTTGTAAATTTTGAAGAGGTTTTTGAGGCACATATTGGCTTAATAGGTGGTTTAAAACCACCATTGACAAAAATTATTGTGAAAGGATGCATCTCTTGGGAAAATACATTGAATCAAGACACATTTTGAAGAGATACCAGGGCACCTTTTAGAGAATTATAAAAGAAGGAAGATTGATACTTTGAAAGGGGTCCTGAAAGCATTGGGAAAGTTTTGAAAGTTCTAAAATTGGGGAGTTAGTTGGAGTGATTTTCTGGCACCACATATTTATCCTTTTTATTTTAGTTTTATATTGAGAGTGTTGTAATAGAGAATAGATTCAAGGAACTTCAAGAGTTTGGAAGAGGACTTGAGATAAGTTTTTATCTTTTGTTTTAGCCTACTTTTGGTTTTAATTGAGACTNTAAAGTATAGATTCTCAAAAGGGGGACCTCCAAAAGGTCACCTTCTAGCAAGAAAAGGAGAGGCGAGGATGGGGAAGTAGACACATTAGCCACATCAGAAGCGGTTCCTAGTCTAGCAAGCCAGTTGGCGGGGCCATTTCCTTCTCTATCAATGATTTGATGGAGTTGATCTTCTGCAGCCATTGGGAGTGCCTTTAGGAGGGGGATTCAGCACCATGTAGCAATAGCTGTAAACTGGTAGAATCCACTTCCACCCACAGGTTATCCCAGTGAGCCAATAAGGCAATTTTGATAGCCGAGTACAATGTAATGATTTCAGCCTCAAGAGCATCTGCAACCATAATAGGTGCATAGAAGAAGAGAATACATTTTCCTGCTTGGTTCTTGAAGACACCCCCCACTCTTGAACTAGATTCTGAGAATTTTTCATCTGTATTTACCTTTACATAAGGATGATGGGGTGGTTTCCACTGCACTTTGATGATTTTGGGCACATTTGTCTGTTCAGCCAGTTTGATAGTGCATATCACTTGGAATTTCTTTTGTTTGATCAACTTCAGCATGTAGGAGATGTAGTGCCCGGTCACTTTATTGGCAGAGGGATGACTTTCCTCAAACTTTGCTTAGTTTCTAGCCATCCAAAGAAACCAAGAAAAAATGAAAGGTATAGGGCCAACCTTAGCATCTGCCTAGTTTTTCTAGTAGGAGTGAAGGTGAAGCCATTATATATTCAGGGTGTTTACTAGCAGCAGCTTGGTGAATTCTCTCCATACCTCTTGAAAAAAGGAGCATTCTAAAAATAAATGTGTGATGGATTCTTTAGCATTAAGGCATAGCCAACATTTGAAAATGCCTCTCAGACCCTTTAGCTTGAGGATATCATCAGATGGTATCAGATTGTGGAAGATCCTCGAGTAAAAAAAGGACATGGATGTGGATAAATAGCTTCTCCAAATGACCTCCCCACAATTCACCAAAAGCCAGCTGTTTAACTTAGAATAAATATGTGTGGTGATTCTCTGAGTGGAATAGGATTGCCACACAATTTTGTCCATTTTAGTCCTGTCAAAGTGTACAATAGAGATAGTGTTTGCTAAAGAATCATTCAGCAAAGAATGAAGTCTGGGTAATAACCAATGATCCCCCTCCCAACAATCTGACACCCTGAGAATGGGGGTTGTAACATTAGTATTAGCTTGAAAAATTTCCTTAGGACACCAGTGATCAAGCCAGATATAGGCATCTCCCTTACCAAGTTCCTAAAGGAACAAGTCTTCAACCATGCTTCTAATTTTTAGCAAATGGGTCCATAATCTGGAATCCCCCAATTTTCTATTGACCAGCTTAGGATGGGTCTCTCTGCAATATTTTCCCTGCAAGAAATTGGCCCACAAACAATTTTGTTGCCTGAATTTGATCCAATTTTGTATAGGTTTACTTACAATAGCTGTTATAACCCTTTGAACCCAATACCTCCAGTTATAGTGTGTTTGGCAAGTTTCTGCCAGCTCCCAGTGAAATTGTTTTCTCTGCCCAGCCCACACAAACCTGTAAAATACTCTTTCCATCAGTAGTTGAGTGCTTTTCTTCATGGTGGTCATTTGTAGAATATATGGTTAATGTGCTAAGAATGCTCTTGAGCAAAGTAATTCTACCTCCATCAGATAAAAAAAGAGTAAGTCCAGCTGGAGAGTTGATCATATAGCTTTCCCAAGACCACTTCAAATTGTATTTGTTTTGTTCTTCCTTTGATGAATAGAACCCCCAAATATTTGAAAGGAATTAAAGCATCAGAGAAGTTGGTAAATTCAAGAATCTAGTTCTTAATGCTGTGGGAGATTTTCCTGTTGAACATCCGATTGCATTTGCCAGTGTTGATATATATATATATATATATATATATATATATATATATATATATATATATATATNACTGTATTTCACTTTTTAAAATTTAAAATGGTGCTTTTTTTTTATGTGATATGAAGGATTGGGTGGTATAAAAGGAATATAAATACATAAGAATTAAGTTGAATGTATGTAAATGACCCTTCAAATAACAAGATTCTCAAAATGCAAGTACCTACCTACCACTTGAAAACAGAGTTTCTCAAAATGAAGCACCAGCATATCAATAGAGTGGGAAAGATGAAGAAAAGATCCAAGGGGTCATCTTCTAATATCTCCCAAACTTCCGCCTTCATGAATTGTATTAAAAAATACAGAATTTTTATTGCTAGCCTGTTACGTTAGTCCTTGGGGCAATTTAATCTTTTCCTAATCAATTTAGTCTTTTATCAGCTATTATGGTGAACTATAAATAGGGTCAATATGTTTAGTGTTAGGTGATACATGAGATTGTAACTTGAGTCTTAGGATTAATATGTTTAGGGTTGGGAGAGATTTACTACCTCTCGAACTGTAGGACTTGAGAGAAATCGCATAACTCGCGAATTGTAGGTATCTATCATTTATGTGTTGTGTTGTTGTGTTATTGAAGAAGGAAATATGTTTTGCCCTAATTTCTGTTTGAAAATCTGTGTTAGATCATATCAAATTAGTATCACAACATTGATTTGGGAATCTCAGAAGAAAAAAAGGCATCGGCTCACATAAGTGTATCACGGCTATTCTAGGAAGAAAAAAGCATAAAATCACGTAGAAGTTCCAATACAGTCGCAATCGGGCTAACAGAAAAGCCACAACAAAATTCTGTCGTTGGCAGGGAAGCAATGACTAGATCACAACATGACGATACAGTCGCAATCAAGCTAGCTGAGAAGACCGACGTGATCGCGGGATATAGTACTCACGCGATACAGTTGCAATCCGTCCTAACTGGGATGACAACAACAGGATCACAGATACTTGCTTGGAAGTCAATTCGATTGTGGCATACAGAAGACCAACCGTGCAGCTAAACCATGTGATATGGTGCAATTAGAGCCAGTAGGGAAGATCAAAGATATCGTGGCATACAAGTGCCACTTTCGCCTCCTGGAATCATTTACAACCTCCTCCTAAGTTGCAAGTCTATTAAAGTGACGGGATTCCAACTAAAGAGCTCGCCTTACAACAAAGATTCGGGCTACAAATGAAGCCAACGATGGGATCACATTAAAAAAAAGTTTTGGAGTCATATATGCACTAATAGAAGTCAAGAAAATAGATGATTTGAAGAAGAAATTGGAAAAAGAGGTGAATCAAGTCAAATTTGGGATAGCAAAAAAGGTTCTCAACCAAAAACTAAAAATTTTCATCCATTGACAACCAATTTTGTCAAAATTTTGAGAAAAATAGGATGAATCTTGAATAGGCTCAATTGTTTTTTCCATTTGCTTTCATTCCATTAAATAACAATCTTACAATCTATTTTAGGTACAAAATAAAGTGCATAATCTATTTTAGGTAACTTAATAATGTATATTACTAATCTAAATATTCAGCTAAAAGAGAAATAAATCAGAATAAAGATATTGGAAATAAAGATGTTTTTAATTATAGATAACTCCTAATTTAGCTGTTTGATTTATGTCCTTTCGGATTGATATCTCCACTCAAATTGATGGTGACTGATCAGGAAGCATCGATTTGCTAAAAAGAAATTGATAACACTATCGGGACTAAAAATTCTTAAGTCGTGAGTGTCGAAGCCTGAAAATGCTGAAGCCCAAGAGTGCCAAAGCCTAAGAACGCCGAAGCCTGAAAATGATAAAGCCTGAAAGTGCCGAAGCCCGAGAGGCTGAAGCCTGAGAGTGCAGAAGCCCAAGAGTGTCGATACCCGAGAGGTCGAAGCCCGAGATTGTCGAAGCACGAGAGTGTTGAAGCCCAAAAAGTGTTGAAGCCCGAGAGGCCGAAGTCTGAGAGTGTTGAAGCCCAAGAGTGTCGAAGCCTGAGAGTGTCGAAGATCAATGGTTTGCTGAAGCCGAAGCCGAGGCCATAGATTTAAAGAGTGTTGAAGCTGAAGCTTAAGCGGACGAAGCAAAGCGTAAGAGACAGTCGAAAATGCCACAGAAGCAGCGATGCCTAGTGAAGAAAATCCAAATCAAACGAATAATAATACAAACATAACAGCCTTTTTTTTTACTCAAGAATCCTTGTATTCCACAATAAATGGATTTTGCACTTCAGAATAAGTTACATCTCCTTCAAAACATAATTCTTTTTTTCCACCTTGTTCTTCATGAGAAGAGCAGCAAACATTTCATAAAGAGTCCTAAAGGTGCGAAGAAGTATTTGAGAATAATGTACAATCCAAGAGGAACAATAGTGACATAATCATAGAATCAACCAGCATACCGTGTGACCAAATGTCATAATCCCATTCCTTCTTCTAAAACTTGTCTGTCAGGCACGTGACGAAAGTCCCTATTGAAGCTGCTGCAAATGTTAAAGTTGTGCATATCCAAAATGACCCGTACAAATCTAAGTTGTTGTCCGTCATCTCTGTAAAGCTCGCCTTAAATGGGAAAAGTGACTCTTTAATCCTACCCAACACATCCGAAGTATCAACATCGAAGTAGGGCTTGTAAGCAGACACCATGAACTTTCGCATCCACCCTGTCTGCGTATCGTCGGAAATCCCATCAGCTGGTTTCGAGAACGTGTCATGTACATCGCTCGGTGGCTTGAAAACGCTTGTAATCCTGCCCTTCGCTTCGGACGGCGTAAAGTATTTAGGTTAGACTCTGTGAATCTAGAGACGTGGTCCGGGCCGGAAACCGCCAGTACATATCCGGAGACTTTCTGGTTGTCGATGGTTGTGTCGCCACTGCCGGACATCATCTTCACTGTGTCGCGGGTGGTCCGAGCCTCTCTGTTTCTTCCTCTCCCTTTACTTTTTCGGTGTGCAAAAGATGAAAACGAAGCAAACGAGCCTGTCATAGAGGAAGTCGACGGGAGGATTGCTTGTGTGCGACGGTACAAGGTATGAAGCAAACAACAACAAGATCCTCTGCGACTCTACGCGCGATGGAGGAAGCAGAGCTAGACAAAGAGCAGACGATAGCGTTTTTTTTTTCTTCTAAAGGAAAAGTTTTTCCCTTCCCGTCCCGCAAGAAAACCAACGGGAAGGGAGTCTTGACAATTCTCCAACGACTATCAGATTAGACAAAAGTTTGGCTCTGATACCATGTCAAAATTTTGAGAAAAATAGGATGAATCTTCAATAGGCTCGATTGCCTTTTCCCTTTGTTTTCATTCCATTAAATAACAATCTTACAATCTATTTTAGGTACAAAATAAAGTGCATAATCTATTTTAGGTAACTTAATAATACATATTCCTAATCTAAATATTCAGTTAAAAGAGAAATAAATCATAATAAAGATATTGGAAATAAAGATGCTTATAATTATAAAAAACTCCTAATTTAGCTGCCTGAAATTCATCCTTCCTGATTGACAAATTCAAGAGTTTGGATGAGATGACGAGGAGACTTATCAAGATTCAATCTAAGACCATGTTAGCAGTTCAATTTGCAAACCCTAACTAAATATTGACAAAAGAATCCTTGGCTAAATTGAAAGGGAAAAAAATCAGATGAGAGGAACACGAGGAAAGCTTGCACAATCAAGAACTCCTCCCAGGGTTTCAATGTGGGGTGAATTAGATATTTCCAATGGAGGTGGTTGAGCCGAAACATGGAGGAGTTATGCAAGGGGTATGGAGGAGCATGAAGCATGAAGGAGAGAAGCGGAACGGGATATAGCTATGATCGAAGAGGTAAAAGGGGGAAAACACTAGAGGTAGAGGAAGTTGGGGTGGAGATGCTAGGGTTAGAAAGTTAAAGATTTCGATTTTTTAGGGAGAAGATGTGAATGGGTGGGTGTACCGGGTGAAGTGATGTTTCACAATGAATGAGTGAAATGAGGAGAAAAATTTAATGGCGACAGGATTATGTTTGAAGGGGAAAGTCATAGCATGATTTCAGTGGAGGGATCCGATCATTGAAGTAATTTAAGGATTGCTTGTTGGAATGCTTTCGAGCAATTCGGGAAAGAGATCTGCATAAGGAATTCTTTGCATTGACACGAGAAGCGACTATTATGAAGTATAAGAAGAGATTTGAGCTATTGTCGAGACGTTTTAGGAGGGTTTCTGAAGTAGTATTTGAGAGAAATTTCATGAAATGACTAAAGCCCAATATATGGTAGTGCTTCATACGCTAAAACCGCAAGGCTTGGAAGAAACTATGGAACTAGCACAGTTGGTTGAAAATAGAAACGTAATGGAACGAGCAAATAGGAGCAACCATATGGAGCGTCATACTAAACTGCTCCAACCACAACGATAACAAAAGCTTATAAAGTAGAAGTCCATAAGGAGGCTCTGGAAGACAAGAATAATGGGTCAGAACAGGAGGCAACACTCAAGTATTTTACAGAGACAAAAATTCAGGAGAAGCAAACAAAAGGGTTATGTTATTGGTGTGATGAGTTTGCCCCGGGACACCGTTGTAATGATCAGACCTTACAAGTTCTCACAGTGTGTGATGAAAAGAAAGGAGATGCAAAAACAAAGAATGTTGTAGTTGAGGAGAGGAAGGAACACCTTCACTTTTTTTCAGCTTGAGGACAAGGTGTCTTGTTGAGAAGGAGTATTGTTACGTTGGTACTTAATGGCAATTTAGTCTTTTATAAGTTACTATTGTGCGCTATAAATAGGGTTAATACATTTGGGGTTAGGTGGTTCATGAGATTGTGTCTTGAGTCTTAAGGTGAGGGTTTGAGAGAGATTATCTACCCCTTCAATTATAGAATTTGGGAGATATGGCCTACCTCTCAAATTGTAGGTGTTTATCCATTATGTGTTGTGTTGTTTGTGTTATTGAAGAAAGAAATTTGTTTTGCCATAATTTATATGTGAAAATCTGATGTCTGACCACAACATAATGTTATCCCAACTTCATAGTTTATCCCAACTTGATTCCTACAATAATAACTGCCTACACTGTCCTTCAATTTTGACAATTATTGCCTTCCAGTTCATGCATTTTAACAAAATGTATTTGCGGCGTAGATGCATTTTGCATGCAAGTCCTTGACAATTCATAATTTTCAACTAAAAGACAGAACTCAAACTGTATTATAAAGTACATGAAAATTCACCACCAGTTATAGGACCCATGAGTAACATCATTATTCACAATAATAAAAAAAAATGCATTTTTAGTTCAAAGAATGAAAGAAAAAATCATGGATGAACATGTAGCAACTTATTCAGANATGGTATACAGCTCCAGGCCTTCCAGTATGTTGACAAAATTTCCTTGAACTTCTTCATAAAATTCAAATTCTCTTTTATTTACTTTACTTATCTTGTAGTACTCCATCATACTAGGGGTTAGTAGTTGTTGCGGGCGTTCCTCCCTTTGAGCATTGGGAGGAACCCAAACTGGCGATGGTTAATCTGGAACACGAGACTCGTCATCTAGCGGGATGTACGACCCTGGGCTCCATGGTACATACTGATCTGTCCCTTGTAGGACGTATGGCTCATCCATCATTAAATCTGAAGTCTGAGACCCATCGGTGCTTGAGGTATACTCTTCCAATGTACTGAAATGCTGTAAATATACAACATTACAATCCGGGCATTCTACAAACGCGCCCGTGGCTGATGTCCCAGCCGGTATTTCAACATTGCACATCGGGCAACCCTTGCATAAAACATCTGAAACTGAAAGTGTATCTGACTCTGTCACGAATCCTGGTTCTTCATTTGTGGTGGGTAAGCTAGCAAAAGTTTCTTTCAGGTTTGGATCATAAATATGCTCCTCAGGAATACGGGTGAGCAAGTGGTTCGTCTCTCTCTGACGTCTGCATTCTTATCATAGAAAAACTCTCTACTTCTTGCGGCTGGCATTCCTACATTGTGTCCTGCAATGCAAAGTACTTGGCAGTCATTCGTTATTAGCGGCTATTAGGCCTCTGACCGGTGTAGCTACCATGGAGGGCAGACGGCTGGGCCATTTCATCAGATCTTGCTCTGTTATCACGTTCTTGCCTTTGTGTGATTCATCATCTTTAGCAGTCACCCTCAGCAGTGAAGGCAATCCCTCTTTCTCTTTGCAACTGACTACATCTGTGAGAGGGCCTTCGTAGTCCATGTCAACCTAGTTAAAATCCATGTTGAACTCTATGGTACAGCCCTGCGGCGCCATCTCCTCATTTAGTGTGAGGCTCCAGCCATCCTTGAAAGCAAATATCAGCCTCTGTCCCAACATTTGTCTACATACGACAGGAAAAACGTTAGTGGGCCAAAACTTCTCATGAACAAGAACAAAACAAAGTATTTATTGAAGTGAATTTTAGCTTATTTTAGTGAAATGAATCATTTACTTTATGTATGAGTTCTGTTAAATTTTTGTGGAACATTATACGCAAAAGTGGAAAGGAGAAAATTTGAAGTTTAAAATTTCTTTCTCAAAATTTTCATTATATTAAGGTTAATTATAGAATTTGGACCCGGTCATAGACATTTGGCCACATAGATAACCCCAAAATAATCAAAGTTTCAAAGCAAGTAAANGATGATTTAAATTCATGTACTTCATTTATTTCTTGATTTGGCCAATCCAGATGTTAAAATTTATTGTGAGAACATGTAAGAACCGAGCTGGTATTGTCTTAGTCGACAATTGGAAAGAATCACATGAGGTTATATGAATGAGAATGTCGTTCATATGATTGAGTGCAAATAAATAGGGAAATATTCATTGAAGGGTGTAGAGCTAGAGAACTTTAAAGTGGCAGGTTAAAGCCCTCAACTTAGTTTATTATCTTAGGTTCTGATACGAGATGTTAGCCCCCAGGTGGAGGGAATCGATGGAACTCTAGAGTGAGAGCTAGTAACTCTGGAGTGAGAGCTAGTATCTTCCCTGCCTAGCCGGTCTTCAGAACTATTCAAACTTTGCTCTAGAGTGAGAGCTAGTATCTTCCCTGCCTAGCCGGTCTTCAGAACTATTCAAACTTTAAGGAGGGAATCGAGGGAACTTTAGAGTGAGAGCTAGTATCTTCCCTACCTAGCTGGTCTTCAGAACTATTCAAACTTTAAATTGGCCAATGTTTTTTATAGCATCTCTAGTAAGAGTAAGGAATATTATTGCTCCTATTTGACACAACACAATATGCATACTTCCACAATAGAATTCCTATACTTATTACTAATTTATGATAAGGAGAAAGATATTTTTATATTTAATGCTTTTCTTCTTCAAAAACTCAAGTTATCTTTTTTAAGTTTGTTCTGCTTTTGTCAAAATATTAAAATTCCCAAAAATATTTAAACTTTCTTTACTACGAAAACACCATTAGTTTAAATAACTGTCTTTTAAAAAATAGAAAGTTTTCCAAAAAGTGCATATTGCATATCTTTCATGTGGGTTTGATATTCAGGTATTAATCAAAAAGTCCTATTTTACTTGATAACGATACGTATACTTGTGTAGTATCCCAATATATATAAATTAAAAGTTAAATTCTTATTTTTCTTCAAGATCAAGTTTTGTTTTATTGCGAAATAAGAAAATAAAAGTGAAAAATATAATCAGAATTATTGTTATACTGTTGCATATAGGCAGATTCGGGATCAAGTTTTTNACTTTTTTTACTACGAAAACGCCATTAGTTTAAATAATTGCCTTTTAAAAAATAGAAAGTTTTCCAAAAAGTGCATATTGCATATCTTTCCTGTGGGTTTGATATTCAGGTATTAATCAAAAAGTCCTATTTTACTTGATAATGATACGTATACTTGCGTAGTATCCCAATATATATAAATTAAAAGTTAAATTCTTATTTTTCTTCAAGATCAAGCTTTTTGTTTTATTGCGAAATAAGAAAATATAAGTGAAAAATATAATCAGAATTATTGTTATACTGTTGCATATAGGCAGATTCGGGATCAAGTTTTTAGCGCCGTTGCTGGGGAAGTGAAGTAAAAATTGTAAAGAATCTATTGATTTAAAAGCAAATTTTTATTTTTAGACAATTTTATTTAAACTTTAAGTTATTGTATTTTATTTTGTGTGTGTTTAGTTTTATTTTATTTTATGTTAGTGNGGCGCCGTTATTGGGGAAGTGAAGTAAAAATTGTAAAGAATCTACTGATTTAAAAGCAAATTTCTATTTTTAGAGAATTTTATTTAAACTTTAAGTTATTGTATTTTATTTTGTGTGTGTTTAGTTTTATTTTATTTTATGTTAGTGTATGTGTAGTTTAGATTCTGAAGGACTAGTGCCTTACAATTCTGAATTAGAGAGAACTGTTAGAAAAATTAGAAAAACCAAAAAAATTAAAAATCTTGAAAAATCCAAAAAAATTACAAAATGGCAGACCAAAATAATCAAAATGCTGAAATTCATCAAGAGTTTAGACCTTTAATAGATTATGCCAACGATCAAAAGGTTGTAATTCATCAAGAGTATAGACCTTTAAGAGATTATGCCAACTCTACTGTAGATGAACTTCATTGTAGTATTCAATAACTTACTATAATGGCTAATTGTATCAAATAATCAGTTTGGGGGATCACCAACTGAAATGACTTCCAATAATTTTCAATAGCCTTCTGAGAGGGTGAATGCTAAGAAAGTAGCCAATATTCATGAATCTGATGCATTTACCATGTTACCAAATCAAGTTGTTGCAATTTCAAGGAAGTTAGAGCAATTTGGAATGAATTTTTCTCAACTAATTTCCATGATTGAAGAGANATGACTAATTGTATCAAATAATCAGTTTGGGGGATCACCAACTGAAATGACTTCCAATAATTTTCAATGGCCTTCTGAGAGGGTGAATGCTAAGAAAGTAGCCAATATTCATGAATCTGATGCATTTACCATGTTATGGCCAAATGGTAGATTCTCAGACATCATTAGAAACTTTGAATACCATAAATAATAAGCAGAATAACCCATATTCAAATTATTATAGCTCATGTGGAAAAACCATCAATTTTAACTGGAATAACAATTCGGGTGATAATAATCAATAATGAGGGAACAACCAAGTAAACCCATTGGGGAACTGGAACAACCAAGGGAATAATAATTATAGATCTACTTNGCTGAATAATAATGATGCAATGTAACCCAAACTATAATGTAATTTTAATAAAACTAATTTATCTTTAAAATCCACTTTTAAAATCCCAATTTTTGTTTACATAAAACACAATTATATGTATTGTTCAAGTAATATAGGACTCTAATGGAGTCTTAGAATCGATCCCAAAGGGAAGCTGGAAACATATATAAGCTAGCTAATTAATTTCTATATAAATTAAAAATAAAATCAAAAAATAAAGTAAAGTGCGAAGTTTGAAATTAAACTACTTAAGTGAAATGCTTCTAAATACGTAGATGTATGACTATAGCAAGTAATTTAAACTAGATGATAAATTTTCAAAAGTAAATTGCTGAAATAAAATAAAGATTTTTGTTGACAAAAAGTTCAAGTATGAGAAAACATCCTTCCTCTTTACAATGAAAAAATGGCTTGTGAAGAAATTGAAATCATTTAAAAAAAATTTAAAATTTTTTTGTGCCAAATAGGAGCAATCATATTCTCTACGCTCTTCCGAGCGCTATAAAGAACATTGATTAATCCAGAGTTTGGTCCCTAATTCTGTGGATATGCTAGAAGGATATGGCTGTCACTACAGAGCTCCCACTACTCTCTCCCCTGAGGGCTAACATGCTCGCATTAGTTTCCAATCAACTGAACCAAATTGAGGATTTTACTCTGTCACCTTAAAATCGTCCAATTATACAACCAACAAAGTATATTTCCTATTTAGTTGCACCCAATCCCATGGATGAAATACTCACCCATGAAATCAAATGTTATTCTCCCTTTGTTGTAGAAATCATATCCCCTTTTCAGAACATATAATTCTCAACACATTTTAACAATTCAATTGGCCAGATAGAAAAGTAAATGAAGATCGCAGTTCAAATCATCACAAATTATTGACATTTAAAATCGTAGAAAAAAAATCAATTCTTCACAAAATTATTTCTTCAAAGTAGGGAGAAGGATAAAGAAGACAACTCAAAATTCATGAGAATGATACGATAAAATGTGGACTTCATATTTAAAAACAAACAAACAAAAGAAAACAAAAGTACAACTTAGCTCGCAATCCTTCCTAAGCAAATCCTTAAAAGTTCTCTCTAAGTCTTTCCCTCTTTACAATCTCTCCCAATTCTCTCTTATAAATGTAAAGAAGAAGAAATCTCCCACCTTCCCTCTCCTCTTACAACCCTAAAGAAAATCCCCTCCTTTTTCTCTCTCTAACTCACGCCTATCCTCTCTCTCTAACTTTTTCGTCCCCCCCTTTTCCAAGGCCCTTCAAAAGTTCCCTTTTGTTAGCTGTCTCTCCTCTCTGAAAAGAATCTCAATTCCCTCCAAAATTTAAAAGTCAAAACTTTGAATTTCAAAAGATGTGCCTCCTTGATCCAAGCGTTAAATCTCTTCAAATTGGAACCTTCCAAATTGTCTACATGCATTGAATCACTCCATGGGGTGCTTAGAGCATATGTCCCTTTGAAACTTCATGCATAATTCATCTCAAACTGACTTAATTTGAAAATTTCATGTTTGGTGCATCATGCGTCAGCGCTCTGAATTTTGGCACATCATGCACCAAACCCCAAAATTGACTGTTTTTTATCCAAATTTTGCTCTTTTTGTCATTTTTCCTCCAAATGCCTAAAAAATGTAAGCCTACAACAAAAACACAAAAATACATTTATTTAAAATACAATATCACCAAATAAGGACATAAAAAGGGTATTTAAAAAAGGGTATTTAAAACAGTATATTATTTTTGTGGATCACCAAGCTCATGATTGCCTTAAAAAAATAATGATTTTGCTCAACAAACATTGATTTACCTTTACATTTATTAGTTTGCCTGTTATTTGTTCATGTTTATTTATTCATTATTACAAAATTTTATGTGCAAATCATTAATTTACAAAAATATAAAATCAAAAATGAGCTCAAGCAATTTGTCATGCTCTAGGGGGACCAAACATCAAACAATATACTGTGATTGCAATCTCTTAGGCATTGTATTCACCAAAAAAAAGTTGACTATATTGGTCATAAATTTAATAGATGTCCCAAAAAACTAATTAATAGACAATGCAAGATTTTTCAATTGGTTAATGAATTGAAGGATGCAACATTGGAGTGAAATGATGAAATTATAACGACATTTTAAATCATTCTAAAGAAAATGTTCTTAAGGATTTAAAATTTCATGTGAAAATTTTTCTCTTATTCAATTTTGTAATTGTAACATTGCTTTTGCTGTTTTTGGCATTCTTTTGGCTGTGGTGATTATGTAATTTTTAGGACAAACTAGGTATACTTTAGGTGTTTTTGGTAGACAAACTGGACTATCTGCCTAAAATAAATTTTATGTTAAACTTATATTTATATGATTATTTTGAGGACTAAAAATTTTATTAATGTTTACCTTTAATTCTCTTATGGTATTGTTTTCATAAAATAACATTAAAAAATATCATTTTGATGACTGCATATAAAGCACTTTCAAAACTTTATTTTCAAAATAGAGTTGTATTCTTGAAGTAAAACTATGTTTATTTACTGAGGGCTGACAGCGACTTTATATATGCTGAAAAATACAAGAATTTAATACTATTGCTAGAAGATTTAAGTCCCCGGTAATGGAGCCAAAAACTTGACAATGGTTATAAATTTTATAAAAATGTGTATAAAATATTCAATAATTGTAAAGTCACATTTATCAACGCAAGTATATGTATCGCTCAAGTAATACAGGGCTCTAATGGAGTCCTAGATATCGATCCCACTTTCAAGGACTTCGATCCCACAAGAATTTGATACCGATAATTTTATTTTCTTATTTATTTGCACCCAACTTTCAAGGACTTTGACCTCCCTAAATCATGGATGTAATCTTCACTTTAGTTGTANAATCAATCCCATAGGGAGTAATATTAGAACTACAAACTACGACTTTAGAAAAGTAATACTTTAATCGCAACAATGGAATTCAATTAGCTTATATGTCACTAATAGACAATTGAAATAAATATACAATTTTAATAATTATTAAAGAACTAATTACACTAATGAAGGTTCTACTGTGATATTCAATATATAAGAAAGCATCATTCTCCTTGTCAAGAAATTGTAGTGAATGGACAAAGTGAATTAGTTCAAATTGTATAGTGTCAAATAGGAACATACTTATTCCTTACCCTTTGGTCCAGACATAAAGAACATTGACTAATCCTATGCTTGTTTACTGAATCTGCGGCTAGGTTGGGAGGATACCGGCTCTCACTTCGGAGCTCCCACATTCGCTTTTTTACTGAATCTGCGGCTAGGCTGGGAGGATACCGGCTCTCACTTCGGAGCTCCCACGTTCCTCTTGCCTGAGGGCTACATCTACACTTCAGCACCCAAACGATAGGACCAAATTGAGGATTTCGTCTATCACTCTAAAATCTCAAATTCTAGGCCCGATAATTTTATTTCCCTATTTATTTTCACCAAACTTCTAAGGGCTTTGACCTCCCTGAATCTTGGATGTAATCTTCACTTTAGTTGTAAAACTTCATATTTTAACAAATCAATTGGCCAGATTGAAAGTAAATTAAGATCAAAGTGAAAAGATCATATAACTTCTTTAACATTCTTAAGGCTCAACCAATTCAAATCACCATTTCAAAAAATCTCAAGACAAGGAGAAAGACAGAGAAACATAATTTAACAAATCAATTGGCCAGATTGAAAGTAAATTAAGATTGAAGTGAAAAGATCATCACAAATTCTTAAACATAGCCAGATTGAAAGTAAATTAAGATCGAAGTGAAAATATCATCACAATTTCTTAAACATTTTCGTGGCTCAACCAATTCAAATCACCATTGCAAATCTCAAGACAAGGAGAAAGACAGAGAAAACTACTCAGATCTCATGGGAAAAACACAAAAAATCTCAAGACAAGGAGAAAGACAAAGAAAACTACTCATATCTCATGGGGAAAACACAACAAATAAGACAATGAGAAAGACAGAGAAAACTACTCAGAACTCATGGAGAAAATACAACAAAACTCAGAATTCATGGATCTCATGGGGAAAACACAACAAAACTCAGAATTCATATATAAAATCAAAGTCATACAAACCATATCTCATGGGGAAAACACAACAAAACTCAGGACAGAGAAAACTACTCATAACTCATGGGGAAAACACAACAAAACTCAGAATTCATATATAAAATCAAAGTCATACAAACTACTCAAGTAAATAACTTATCTCTAATTTCTCCCCAAGAATACTCCTTGAAGTTCCTCTAAATCTCTTCCTTTTTTTACAGCACACAAATAAATAAACTTATCTATAATTTCTCCCCAAGAAAACACCTCGAAGTTCCTCTGAATCTCTATAAATAACTTATCTCTAATTTCTCCCCAAGAACACTCCTCAAAGTTCCTCTGAATCTCTTTCTAAAACACAACAAAACTCGGAATTCATATATAAAATCCAAATAAACTTATCTCTAATTTCTCCCCAAGAAAACTCCTCGAAGTTCCTCTGAATCTCTTCCAAATAAAACTCAGAATTCATATATAAAATCAAAGTCATACAAACTACAACAAGTAAATAACTTATCTAACAAAACTTGAAATTCATATATAAAATCAAAGTCATACAAACTACAACAATCATAATTTCTCCCCAAGAAAACTCCTCGAAGTTCCTCTGAATCTCTTCCTTTCTTTACAGCACGGAAAAACACAACAAAACTAGAAATTCATATATAAAATCAAAGTCATACAAACTACAACAAGTAAATAACTTATCTCTAATTCAATTCATATATGAATTAAAGCCATACAAACTATAACAAGTAAATAACTTATCTCCAAATTTCTCCCCAAGAACACTCCTCGAAGTTCCTCTAAATCTCTTCCTTTCTTTACGACACATGGAATTCCTCTTCGAAGTAGCAAGGAGGAAGAAATCTCTCACTTTCCCTCCACTCTTACAATTGCACGAAATTCCTCTTCGAAGTAGCAAGGAGGAAGAAATCTCTCACTTTCCCTCCACTCTTACAATTAAATTCCTCTTCAAAGCGGCAAGGAGGAAGAAATCTCTCACTTTCCCTCCACTCTTATAATCTCTCGAAGAATTCCTCATAATATTGGAATTTTTCTAATCTCTAGGAACTCTCCTAGCACTTCCTTTACTCCCTATATTCTTTCCCTCCTTTTTACACTATTGAAACATTTCTAACCTCCAGGAACTCTCTCTCCTTCTCTCTATTTTTTGGCCAAAATAGTCTTTTAAAGTTGTGGATGAGCTTTCCCAAGAGTTGCCTAAGCATCCCTTCAAANTAGAAGAAAGACAGAGAAAATACTCAGATCTCGTGGGGAAAACACAATAAAACTCCTTATCCATATATAAAATTAAAGTCATACAAACTATAACAATAAATAAACTTATCTCTAATTTCTCCCTAAGCAAACTCCTCGAAGTTCCTCTGAATCTCTTCCTTTCTTTATAGCACACAAAATTCCTCTTTGAAGCGACAAGGAGGAAGAAATCTCTCACTTTCCCTCCACTCTTACAATCTCTCGAAGAATTCCTCATAGGAAAGGAGGAAGAAATCTCTCACTTTCCCTCCACTCTTACAATCTCTCAAAGAATTCCTCACAATGTTACACTCTACTGGAAATTCTATACACTAATGGTAACCTCCAAGGCCTCTAGCACTCTTCTATTTTTGGCCAAGACTATCTACACTTTTTCACACTTCAATTTTGAGCCTCCCCCCTCTCTCTTTTTGGCCAAAGTCTTCTCTTTAAAGATGTGGATGAGATTTCCAAAGAGTTGGCTAAGCACCCCTCCAAAATTCGTCCTCATCCAATGCATAGTTGGACATAATCGTCGAGCTCGCCGTCGGCGGCCTCAAGGGCACCATCGACGGGCCTTCTAAGTGAATTAATTCTGGAGTCTTGGGAAAAGTCCGTCGTCGGCGCCGTTGTGCTCGCCGTCGACACCCTAGTTCAAATCTTCACATTTTTGTCCTTTTCGCTCCAAATTCGCTCCTTTTTGCATCTTTTTGCTCCAATGAACCTAATTCATCATTCCTGCAACAAAACATCAAAAATACCAATATAATCAAAAATAGTATAAAATAGGTATGAAAATCTCAAAATATTTTTCTTTGGTCAAAATCCCCTAAACTTAACTATTACTTGTCCTCAAGTAATTTTAATACTATGTAAAAGTTATGATCTATTGTAGTAACATTTCAATTAAGAAATACTATAAGTTTGATTTAGATAAATATCATAGTGAGATTTTCATAAAAAATTCAAGTAATTAAATTAACTCTGTAGCTACAAGATTATCTAGTCATCAAGATTAAGAGTTCTAGTTTTCTATTCATTTCAAGAATGACTATATGTTGTGATATTAAGTCACTTAGAATATTCAGGTGATAGGAACTTCATGAGAACACTACTAGTAAAAAATCTATTTTATAAATATAAGTTTAGGAATGTATTTAGGTTTTCCTTTATGGAGGTCCAGTGAAGCCAATTTTTGATTAGGTATATCCTCAAGCTTCTCCTTACTTTCATATTTTTTCTTTCTTTTCTCTTTTTCATTTGGATTGCTTTCAATCCTATATATTTTTCTTTTTTTTTTCAGGGATTGTTTTCAATCCTTTTTTTTTTCCTTTTTCAAGTGAGGATTACTATATCTATTTCAGGGAGTGTTTTCAAATCCTTTCTTTTTCCTTTTTTTCAAGTGAGGATTAGATATCTGGATAGCCTCAGGTATTGTGTCAATCCTTTCTTTTTTCCTTTTTCAAGTGATGATTACTATATCTGGATAGCCTTTAATGATTTTGAACATCACCTTTCTTTCCCTAATTACTCAAAACATTCCTTTACCGTATAAATATTTCATAGCTTTTACATCATTGAGCCTCAATCTTTTCTTCTCAAATGAATTTCCAGCTTCTTAANGAAAAGAAATTGAAGAATTAAAAGAGGACGCTCCAAAAGATTCTGAAAGACCTNATACCATAAATAATAAGCAGAATAACCCATATTCAAAATATTATAACCCAGGTTGGAAGAACCATCCCAATTTTAACTGGAATAACAATTCAGGTGATAATAATCAACAATGAGGGAACAACCAAGTAAACCCATTGGGGAACTGGAACAACCAAGGGAATAATAATTATAGATCTACTTATCCTCCAGGTTTCAACAGTAATACACAATTTAAGGAGAAGTAGTGTTACAAATGGGAAATCAATTATAAAGTCAATGAGCTACAATTAGAAATATTAAGAATCAACTTGGGCAAATAACAAATTCATTAAGTAATAGATCCCAAGGAACAATTCCTAGTAATACTGAATCAAATCTAAAAGACCAGAATAAAGAGTAAATAAAAGCCGTTCAACTTAGAAGTGGAAGAGAGTTGGAAGGTAGGGTTAAAAAAGAAATCAAAGTAGAGAGAAAAGAAATTGAAGAATTAAAAGAGGACGCTCCAAAAGATTCTGAAAGACCTATTTCTCCACTAAAAATTGATTTGGAAAAACCACCACCTCCATTTCCTCAGAGACATCGTCAACAGAGATTTGATAAGCAATTTTCAAAATTTCTGGAAATATTTAAGAAGCTTACAATTAACATTTCATTTACTAAAGCCTTAGAACAAATGACAAGCTATGTAAAGTTTATAAACGATATTCTCAAGAGGAAAAAGGAAATTTGAAGATAATGAGACTGTTGCACTTAGTGAGGAGTGCAATGTTATAATTCAGAAAAAGCTTCTTGAAAAGCTTAAAGATCCTGGTAGCTTTACAATTCCATGTGCAATAGAACACAGATTTTATAAGAAAACTTTATGTGATTTAAGTGCAAGTATTAATTTTATGTCATTATCAATATTCAAAATATTGGGATTAAGAGAAATAACCCCTACTATTGTAACTCTGCAGTTAGAAGATTGTTCGATAACATACCCTAAAGGAGTTATAGAAGATGTCCTAGTGAAAGTGGATCAATTTATCATTCCTGTTGATTTCATTGTGCTAAGCATATGGAGGAAGATAAAGAGATACTTATCATTTTAGGGAGACCTTTCCTAGCCACAGAAGGACAAAGATAAAGAGATACCTATCATTTTGGGGAGACATTTCCTAGCCACAAGAAGAGCAATGATGATACCTATCATTTTGAGGAGACCTTTCTTAGCCACAGGAAGAGCAATGATGATGTGAAAAAAAGGAGATTTAACAATGCGCGTGGGAGGCGTGACATCAACTTTATATATGCTTAAAAATATAAGTGTTTAGTACTGCTGCTAAAAAATTTAATTCCTCAGCAACTGCACCAAAAACTTAATAACAGTTATAGATTCGATAAAGATGTATGTATAAAATNACCAAGAATAAGGTAATTATGTGGGTGAAGACCCTAAAAAGGGGCAAATTAGTGTTATTGAGAACACANTTTTAACTTAGAAAAAATTAGGAAAAATATCTTAATAAATTATAAGTGATCAGGGGACATTCCCACTCATTTTGAACCACTTTTAATATTTTTGAAATTTGATTATTTTAAATTTTTTAATTCAAAGTATATTTTAAAAATGAAATATTTTCACAAAAACAGGTTTTATTTTTATAAAATGTCCCTGATCACAAGAAACTCAGAAAAATAATTTTCATAATTTTTCTAAACATATTTAATTTAATATAATTATTTTTATACAAAAAGCAAGGTTACCTTAAGAAATCCATTTTAGTGCCCAGACTAAGTCAAATAATTTTGATATTTTATAGGGTAGACATTATTTTTATGAACAATGTGGAGTTGAATTTGTTAATTTTTTATATGTATTTAATTTACACAAATTAATACAAGGTATTTACATTTAATTAAGTATTAAAAATCATAAAATGATTCAAAGCATGACAAGATTTTTCCTAGACTTCTCTAACCACAAGAAATCTATTAAAATTGTTCTCATAATTTTTTAAGTGATATTTTGATCTATATAATTAAAATAATCCAAAATGGTCACTTTAGCTTGAAAATTATGGTTAGAAGCTTAGAGATGCCCTTCAAGCATGGGAAAATTAGAAGACATGGCCTCTATCATGAGAAACAAACTCTTAAAATTTTAAATCATGGTGAAATGTTTTAAGCCATGGAGAATTAAAATACCACATAGGGTATTTAATTAATTAAAAATCAAGGAGTGAGAAAATAATTTTTATTTTTAGTCCACATTATTTTCCTCTATTCACTGAGCAAGAAAATATTTTTTTTTAATTTTTATGATTTTTCTAGAGAAAGTTATGGACTTTTGAAGTTTAGGAATTTAAAATAATTCAAAATTCCCTATTTTTCTATTTATCCACGTGGCGCCAACTCATCCTCGTCCACTCCGAAGGCTCCACGTGTCACTCTGTCATTTGACGATGCCAGCCACGTAGCTTCCATGCGGATCGCGCTTTATGCACCATGGATCTGTCCGGCTTGATCTTCTCCCTCCATTGGAAACACGCGCGATCAGACAACTCTCCATTATCGTCCCCAAGTGACCTAACCCGTAAGCCGTTCATACTAAAACCTTAAGATCTTGGCATAGACTCAACCAAATTGTTTGGGGTTTGTTCCAAAACCTTCATCTACTCAAGACGAACACATCTATACGGTTTATACATTATGAAATATAGTAAATACGTATGGAGGTTCAAAACACGCTTGGTTTAGAGTTGGAGGTCAATACGTTTGTCTGAGAGGGAGGCGTCAATCAGATGATTGTTGTAGTTTTGATTGTTCCCAACGAACCTCCAGATGAAGTCTCAAGCCTTGGTGAATGGTCTAGGTATGAATTTGATCAAGCTCGATTTCAGGTTTTGGTCTAGAGCTACCCTATAGGCTATTTTAGAAAGGGGTTTGATGGGAAATCAAATCCTCTTACTCTAGAGATTGTGTGTGCACAATTAATTTGAGTGTTGTGGACTATGGAGAGATGTCTTGGTTTGAGCTGAAAGTTTGAGCTCAAAATTAGGCTTCCACAATGGGGATCAATGGGGGAAAATGGTGGCAATGAGCTTAAGAGTTATTAGAGAGTGTCTAAGATTACTTGGGCAGAGTTTCCTTAAGCAAATTTTAGCTCTTCTTTTTTGTCTATGGAGGAGAGGTTTAAATAAAAATGGCCTTCGGTGGTTGTCATGGCCAATTGAGGGGTGCAAATAGGTGCTTAACTGGACGGTTTTAAAGTGCTAAAACCAATTGAAATTAGCCAACTTAGACAGATGAGTTTGGCTTTGATTTGCCCTTGGGGCTCTTGGTTTTGAGGTTTTCCGGCGACTAGGCTGGTTGGCAAGGCCAGGGGAGGTGGTCAGAGAGCCAGATGTACTAGGGGGAGGTTTAATTATAATTTTCCCCCAATGGTAAGTGATGATGGGGGAGATATTTGGTTAAGGCCCAAAAATGGGCTAAGATCCCTTAATTTAAGGATTCATTGGTCCATAGCTCACCATGGCTGGTCCAAAGGGTTTTAGCCTAGTCAATAAGGTGTGCTTAGTGGCTATAGGGACCCTAACTTGGTGCCATTAGTATGGCTAAGTCAATTTTGGTGCATGGGTCCAAATTGGGTTATAATGGCTAGGAGTTGGGTTTGGGTTAGGGTAGCCATGACTTTTAGCCAAATTGATTAACTAATATTTTGTAGAAGATTGTAATGAAGATTTTTGGTGAATGATTAAAATGATTTTGAGTCCAATTTGAAGCTCAATTTGAAGGATTTTGGAATTTTGGTAAATTTGGGCATGTTGGTCTAGACTTGGATCTAGGTTGGGCTAAGGTTGAGTGAGGTTCAAATATATCATTGAATATTGTCTATAGGATCCTAATGAAGAGTTTTCAACATAAATTGGGTGCCAATTTTGGGGTTAAAGCATTCAATTTGGTGGAATTTGGGGACAGCCAATTTGGGGCAAATTTGGGGATTTGTTTTTAGACTTAGGTTAAAATTAAGTGCAATTGAGGCTTCACCAAGGACAATTGAAGGTTAGGTTTTGTGTGTATGTGTTATAAAATATTTAGGATCCAAATTGTGGCAAATTAAGTAGGCTATGGGGTTCAATTTGGTGGGATTAAGTCATATGGCCAAAATTGGGGTTTAACTTAGATCAAGATTGATCTCAAAGAATGGGGAAATTAGGCATGGATTTGGTTTATATTGGTCATATGAATGGTTAATTTGAGTTTAGAGCTAAAATTGAGAGAAATTAGAACCAAATTGATGGACATTTAAGGTGAATTTAGGGAAATTGGGCCTTTAAAGGCAAATTGGAGGTTTTGGTCAAACTGGTCAAATTGGCCAAATTGGGTTCAAATGGAGGGTCCAAATTGGTTTTAGAAACATTTGGAGTAATTTTGTGTGTTTTTGTAAAGTTTGGGGTGCCAAGGGTACTTTTGTAATTTAGGCAATTTTGGGGGTATTTTGATAAATTTGGAATTTTTGGTTGTTTTGAGTATTTTAAAATGATTTTTGAACATACTTGCCTATTTTTTGGGTGAAATTGGGATTTTTGGCCAAATTTGGGATTTGGGGGTGTTTAGGTAATTTGGGTAGGTTTGGGGGTAAAAGGTCAAATTAGGTATTTTTGGTATAATTGGGGTGTCAACCACCTTGTATGAGCTATGGACCAATGAGATCCCTATTTGAGACCTCCATGTACTAGTCTTAGCTAAACCCTAGCCTAGGGCTACTGGGTCTAGGGGACCATCTACATGAGTTTCCGAAAAGATTAAGGGGTCAAAAACAACAATTTTAAATTTTAGGATTATGAGTGAATATAGGTGATAGTGAGTGACAGTGAGTGCAAGTGAGTGAACCAGCTCCAGACCAACACCCAAAGTCAACCCTAAGGTCAATCAGTCCTATGAGGACTCATCTTGAGCTCCCTCGTATTGACCCCACCTATTAAGTGCTAGAGGTTAAGACCAATATATGAATCTTCAAGTTAAGCATAGAGGATTTTAGAGTTTCTAATGGTGAGGGTTCCTTTTCTAGTTTTCTAGGAATAGTCAACGGGAAAATCTATGGCTAAACCCTAGGCAACTAAAGAGGGAAAACTAAACCTCAACCAAAAATGAGGTCAACAATGTCATTTTCTGAAATTTTATGTCCAAGAACAATTCGTCCTACAACCATAAATTGACATTTCTCCTAGTTTATAAAAAGATTAGTCTTTTCACAACATTTTATAAGTTCTCTAATTGATTTAAACATATTTCAAAGGAAGCTCTAAATATAAAAAAATCATCCATAAAGACTTTAATCCCCTTTTCAATCAAATCACTGCAAATTGACATTATAGATCTTTAAAATGTTGTAGGTGCATTACATAATCTAAAAGGTATTCACTTAAAAGAAAAAGTTCCATAAAAACTAGTAAATGTTGTTTTATCTTGATCCTTAGGAGTGATAGGTATTTGGTGATAACTGGTATATCTATCTAGAAAACAAAAATATTTGTGTCCAGCTAATCTATCCAACATCTGGTCCAAAAAGGGTAAAGGAAAATGATCCTTCCGAGTGACAAAATTTAATTTTCTATAATCTATGTAGATTCACCATCCATTGACTTGTCTTGTTGATATTAATTCATTATGCTCATAGGTCACTATAATCATACAACCTTTCTTTGGAACACTGTGAATTGGACTCAGTCAAGCATTGTCTGAAATAGGATATATGATTCCCACATCTAATCATTTTATAATTTCTTTCTTAACAACTTTTTTCATCATAAGATTCAATCTCCTTTGAGGATCAGTTCTTAGTTTATGTTGATTTTCTAACAAAATTCTATGCATACAGATTGAAAGGTTGATTCATTTAATATCATATAATGTCCTTCCAAAGTCTTTCTTGTATTTTTTCAAAGTTTCTAAAAATTGTTGTTCTTGAGCATCATTTAGTTCTGAGGATATTATGACAGGTAGTATAGATGAATCTCCTTAAAATGCATAATTCAAATGTGTAGGAAGTGTTTTCAATTCTAATTCTGGGGGTTTCTCAATAGATGAAATCAAATTGTTGTCATTTTCTGTAGGATCTATCATTTCGAATTTCTTATGAACATAATCCAGTTCTTCCATACTCATTTCCATAGACTCATCTTGTATTTTATCCTCGTCTTGATATTCCATATTTTTTTTTTCCAATTCACTTTCATATATCATTTTGAAATATTCATGGCTTAAATACATATTAATATTCATTCTCAAGCATTCAATATCTTGTTCTTTTACAGGGTATCTCATTGATTTTGCAGTATTAAATGTAACATCTTGATCACTAACTCTCTTAGTTAGTTCTCCCTTCTGCACATCTATCAAATCTCTTCCATTGTGTAGGAATGGTTTTCCTAAAATAATAAGAATTTTTTTATCTTCCTACATATCTAATACAATAAAGTCCACAAGAAAGATAAATTTATCAACCTTTACTAAAACATCTTCTATAACTCCTTTAAAATAGGTAATTGATCGATCAACTAACTGAAGAGTTATAGTTGTAGGCGAAATATCTCTTAAACCCAACCTTCTGAAAATTGATAAAGAAAAAAGATTAATACTGGCTCCTAAATCACATAAAGTTTTTCTATAAAATTGTTCGCCAATAGTATAAATAATTATAAAACTTCCAGGATCATTAAGTTTTTCAGAAAGCTTCGTCTAAATTATAGTGCTACACTCTTCACTGAGTATAACCATCTCATTATCTACAAACTTCCTTTTCTTATTAAGTGTCCTTCAGGAACTTCACATAGCTTGGCATTTGTTCTAATGCTTCAACAAATGGAATGTTTATCGTTAATTTCCTCAAAATTTCTAAATATTTTGAAAATTGATTATCTTTATACTTCTGCTTCAATCTTTGAGGAAATGGAGGTGGTGGTCTTCCTATAGTGATTTTCATTGGTTTAATAGAAATTCTTGACTCATGATGAAAATCTTCACCAGAATCTTCATTTTCCACCCCCATCTTTTTCAATTTCAACTTCTCATTGAAATATTTCTTCTAATTCTTTCCACTTCTCAGTTGAATAGCTTTAATTTGCTCATTGTACTGATCTTTAGGATTTACTTCAACATTACTGGGCAGTGTTCCTGGAGGTCGATTGCTAAGTGCAGTAGCAATACATCCCAATTGATTTTCCATGTTTCTGATTGCAATTCCTTGACTCTGTAACTGACTTCCCATTTGCAATATCAATTCTTCTATTGATAATTTTTTCCTCCTCACTTTGCAAATTATTAAATACTGGGGGGTAATAAGGTTTATAAGTTTGATTTCCTTGAGCATTGTTTCCCCATTGTGGATTTGAATTATTTGAGTTATTATTACTCCAGCTAAAGTTTAAATGATTCTTCCATCTAGGATTATAAAAATTGGCATAAGGATTCTTAGAACGATTGTATATTGCATTTAAAGTCCATAAGAAGAATGAGATTCTATCATTTGTCCCAATGAGTTCTCCTTAAGAACAGGTGTTGTTTTAGAATAATTCATTCCATATTGATCTATCTTCTTCGATATAACAGCTATTTTAGCAGTTAATATAGACATTGCATCGGAATCATGAACACTAGCTACTCTTTTGAGTTCACCCTTTCTGAGGGCTATTAAAAATTATTAGTAGTCATCTCTTCAATTAATGAATATGATTCATCAAATGGTTTTAACATCAATGATCAACCAGCAACAGCGTCAATTATCAATCTAAGAGATCCAACCAATCCATTATGAAAAGTTTGAATTATTAACCAAACTGGCAACGCATGGTGTGGACACTTCCTAAGGAGATCTTTAAATCTTTCTCAGGCTTCATAAATTGATTCCCCTCCAAAATAACAAAAAGATGTAATATCATTTCTAAGCTTAGCAGTTTTTTAAGGTCGAAAATATTTAGATAAATTTTTTTTTATAAATCTCCCTAAGTTCTGATAGATCTGGGTGCTAACGAGTTTAACCACAACTTAGTTTTATCCCTTAGTGAAAAAGGAAAAGTCTAAGTCTGACAGCATCATTCGACACTCCATTATATTGAAATGTAGCACACAATTCTAGAAAACTAGCAAGGTGTAAATTTGGATCTTCATTTGGTGTTCCTGGAAAATGATTATTTGGTACGATTTGGATAATAGTAGGTTTAAGCTCAAATGAATTGGTAGCTACAGCAGGATTTTGTATGCTGAAATGAATTTCATCTGCTATAGGATTAGCATAATTCCTTAAAGGTCTCTGATGATGTTCATTTTTATTTCTAGCATCACTTGAGTTGCAATCCACTTTGCTAGAATGATTTTTCTTTTTTTGTTATTTTTAAATTTTTCTAACAGTTCTTTCTAATTCAGAATCGTAAGGTACTAGTTTTTCAGATATTATACTACGCATAAACAAAATAAAAATAAGTAATTAAAAATAAGCAATACACTTAACAAAGAAAATGTTCANAAATAGTTTTGACATTAATGATCCACCACCAACATCATCAATTATCTATCTAAGAGATCCAACTAATCCAATATTAAGTGTTTGAATTATTAACCGATATGGTAATGCATGGTGTGGGCACTTCCTAAGGAGATCTTTAAATCTTTCTTAGGCTTCATAAATTGATTCCCTTTCAAACTGACAAAAAGATGTAATATCATTTCTAAGCTTAGCAAATTTTGAATGTGGAAAATATTTAGATAAAAATTTTTGTGATACATCTCCCAAAGTCCTGATAGATCCTGATGCTAAGGAGTTTAACCACATCTTAGCTTTATCCCTCAGTGAAAGGAAAAAGTTTATATCTGACAGCATCATTCGACACTCCATTATAATGAAATGTAGCACACAATTCTAGAAAACTAGCAAGGTGTAAATTTGGATCTTCATTTGGTGTTCCTCCAAATTGATTGTTTTGAACCATTTGGATAATAACAAGTTTAAGCTCAAATAAATTAGTAGCTACAACAGAGTTTTATATACTCAAATAAATTTTATCTATTGTAGGATTAGCGTAATCCCTTAAAGGTTTCCCATGATGTTCATTTCATTTCCAGCATTACTTGAGTTACAAGCCATTTTGCTAGAATGATTTTTCTCTTTTTGTTGTTTTTGAATTTTTCTAACAGTTCTTTCTAATTCAAAATAGTTAGGTCCTAGGTTTTCAGATCTTATACTACGCATAAACAAAATAAAAATAAGTAATTAAAAATAAGCAATACACTTAACAAAGAAAATGTTCAAACGAAACTAAAAACCAATATATATATAAATATATCTATATATATATATATTATTTTAAAATAAAATTAACTAATATTTTTTGTTACTTCCTCGATAATGGCGCCAAAAACTTGATCACGTGGGAATTTGTNAGTCAGACATTTGAAATGAATTTCAATAAAAGAAATCAGAAGCATAGGACTGATCTTATATATATATATATTATTTTAGAATAAAATTAACTAATATTTTTTGTTACTTCCTCGATAATGGCGCCAAAAACTTGATCACGTGGGAATTTGTGTAGCCTAAAAATAACGATGCACTGTAACCCAAACTTTAGTGTAATTTTAATGTAAATAAATTATCTTTAAAATCCACTTTTAAAATCCCAATTCTCGTTAACATATAACGCAAGTATTTGTATCGTTCGAGTAATATAGGGCTCTAATGGAGTCCTAAATATCGATCCCATAAGGAAGCTGAAATATATATAATTTAGCTAATTATATTATATTATAAAATAATAAAAAAGAAAAACAAATTAAAGTATGAAGTTTAAAATTAAACTACTTAAGTGAAATGCATCTAAATATGCGGATATATGACTATAACAAGTAAATTAAACTAGACGCTAAACTTTCAAAAGTAAATTGCTGGACTAAAATAAAAGTGTTTGTGGACGAAAAGTTCAAGTATGAGAAAACATCCCTCCCCTTTACAATGAAAATATAGTTTGTGAAGAAATTGAAATCATTTGAGAAATATATTTAAAAATTATTTTGGGCGAAATAGGAGCAATCTTATTCTCTACCCTCTTCTGAGCGCTATAAGGAACATTGACTAATCCAGACTTTGGTCCCTAATTCCGTGGTTAGGCTGGGAGGATACCGACTGTCACTCTANTGCGAAATAGGAGCAATCTTATTCTCTACCCTCTTCTGAGCGCTATATGGAACATTGACTAATCCAGACTTTGGTCCCTAATTCCGTGGTTAGGCTGGGAGGATACCGACTGTCACTCTAGAGCTCCCACTTCTCCCTCCTTTGGGGGCTAACATGCTTGCATTAGTTTCCAATCAATTGAACCAAATTGGGGATACTAATATGTCACATTAGAATCTTCCAATTATACATCCAATAAAGTATATGTCCCTATTTATTTGTACCCAATCCCATGGATGAAATACTCTCCCATGAAATCAAATGTGATTCTCCCTTTGTTTTAGAAATCATATCCCCTTTTCAGAACATATGATTTTTAAAACATTTGAACAATTCAATTGGCCAGATCAAAAAGTAAATGTAGATCGGAGTTCAAATCATCACAAATTATTGATATTTAAAACCATAAAAAACAAAATCAATTCTTCACAAAACTATTTCTTCAAAGTAGAGAGAAGGATAAAAAAGACTACTCAAAATTCATGTGAAGGATATGATAAAACACGGATTTTATATATAAAAACAAGTTTACAAATAAAAGAAATGAAAAGTAAAACTTAACACACAATCCTTCCCAAGAAAATCTTTAGAAGTTCTCTCCAAGTCTTTCCCTCTTTACAATCTCTCCCAATTCTCTCTTAGAAATGTAATGAAGAAGAAATCTCTCATCTTCCCTCTCCTCTTACAACCCTAAAAAAAAATCTCCTCCTTTTTCTCTCTATAACTCACGTCTATCCTCTCTCTCTCTATAACTTTTTTATCCCCTCCTTTGCAAGTCCCATCAAAAGTTCCCTTTTGTTAGTTGCCTCTCCTCTATGAAAATATTCACCATTCCCTCCAAAATTC
>JXCR01149147.1:486221-565434 GCA_002079205.1 Phalaenopsis hybrid cultivar
CAAGGCAAAAATTTCACAGTTTCGCTCTGGTCCGAATGAGTCCAATTTTCTCTATTGTCCAATTTTTATGATGATTCAAGGGTAAATATGAGTAGTAGAGTTCAATACTACCACAAACTAACAATAATTTCAAATAAAAACACTATAATTGCAATAAAAATAAAGATAACTATGGGTTGCCTCCCATAAAGCACTTGGTTTAACGTTGTCAGCCCGACATATTCAGGTATCAGTCAGGTTGACTAACCATTAAAACCTCTTTAAAATTTGGTCTTTTACCCTCAAAATAAGGCTTTAATCTGTGTCTATTTACTTTAAATCTATTCCCAGTCTTTTGATCTTCAATTTCAACAGCTCCGTAAGTATAAACTTGAGTCATAGTAAAGAATCCTAACCAACAAGACTTCAATTTTCTAGGGAATAACTTCAGCCTTGTATTGTAAAGCAAAACTTCTTGTCCTAGTTCAAAGTTCTTCTGATTAACTTTCCGATCATGTAATAACTTCAGTTTCTCCTTATAAATTTTATCGTTATCATAAGATTCATTTCTTAATTCTTCCAATTCATTCATTTGTAACAATCTCTTCTCACCAGCATCTTTCAAATTATAATTGAATTCTTTAATCACCCAATATGCTTTATGCTCCAACTCTACTAGTAAGTGACAAGTCATTCCAAAAAACAGTCTGTAAGGAGTCATTCCAATAGGAGTTTTATAAGCAGTCCTGTAAGCCTATAATGCGTTATCCAGTCTAGTAGACCAATCTACACTACTAGGGTTTACAATCTTCTCAAGTATTTGTTTAATCTCTCTGTTAAAAACTTTAGCTAACCCACTAGTTTGAGGGTGATAGGAAGTAGAGATTCTATGAATAATATTAAACTTTTCTGCCAATCTCTGAATGTATTTATTCCTAAAATGGGATCCTCCGTCGGTGATAATCACTCTTGACATTTTGTATCTAGTAAAAATATTTTTCATTAAAAATCTTGAAACACTTTTAGTGTCACAAAGAGGTATAGTTTGTGCTTCAATCCACTTTGAAATGTAGTCTATCATAATTAATATGTATAAGTTCCCAGATGAAGGAATAAAGGTCCTATGAAATCTAATCCCCAAACATGAAGGATCTTAACTTCTAATATGAAATTCAGACGCATTTCATTTCTTCTAGATATATTTTCTACTCGTTGGCATCAATCATAAGTTTTTATGTATCTGTAAACATCTCTAAAGAGAGTAGGCCAATAGTATCCTGCTTGTAAAATTTTATAAGCAGTTTTATCAATCCCAAATGTCCTCCAAATTCATAATCATGACATTTCTGAATGATTATTTCAGTTTCTTCACAAGGTACACATCTTCTCAGAATAAGATCTTTACATTGTTTATATAAATTAGGTTCATCCCAAAAATATGTTTTCGCATCATGAATGAATTTCCTTTGCTGTTGCAATATCAGCATAGGTGGAAAAATATCACTTACAATA
This sequence comes from Phalaenopsis hybrid cultivar, assembly GCA_002079205.1. NCBI lineage: Eukaryota > Viridiplantae > Streptophyta > Magnoliopsida > Asparagales > Orchidaceae > Phalaenopsis > Phalaenopsis hybrid cultivar. Next base: position 487,713 of record JXCR01149147.1, read on the forward strand.
TAATTAACAATATCAGCATACCATGGTATTGTTGTTGCAATGCCAGCATAGGTGGCAAAATATCACTTACAATATAATTAACAATATCAGCATACCATGGTATTTTCACTTATTAATATTATAAAGTTGTTCATCAGAGAAACTATCAGTAATTTCATTGTCGGTGTTAGATAATTCATGTTTTTCTAATCTCAACAAATGATCAGCAATTTGATTGTCAGTTCCCTTTCTATCAATAACCACAAAATCAAATTCTTGCATCAAAAGTATCCATCTAATCAACCTTGGTTTAGCATCCTTCTTTTGCATCAGATATTTAATAGCAGAGTGATCATTATGCACACATTGGTTTGGCATCCTTCTTTTACATCAGATATTTAATAGCAAAGTGATCAGTGTGCACAACACATTTAGTCCCAATGAAATAAGATCTAAATTTGTCAAAAGCATTCATAATAGTCAGTAACTCTTTTTCACTAACAGTGTAGTTAATTTGAGCATCATTAAGAGTTTTATTAGCGTAGTATATAACTTTAAAAATATTTTCAGACATTTGTCCAAGAACAGCTCCAATAGCATAATCCCTAGCATCGCACATCAGTTCGAATGGTTTCTCCCAGTTATGTGAAACTATAATAGAGGTTGTGATTAGTTTTTCTTTTAATAGCTCAAAGGCATTTAAACAGTTTTTAGTAAATTCAAATTTCTTGTCCTTTTCTAAAAGGTGGCATATAGGTTTAGTAATTTTTGAAAAATCTATAATATAACGCCTATAAAAACCAACATGTCCAAGAAAACTTCTAACCCCTCTTACATTAATAGGAGGTGTTAATTTAGATATAACTTGAATTTTTACAGGGTCTGCTTCCTCACCATTTTTTGAAATTTTATGCCCTAACACAATTCCTCCTACAACCATAAATTGACATTTCTCCCAATTTAAAAATTTTATGCCCTAACACAATTCCTCCTGCAACCATAAATTGACATTTCTCCCAATTTAGTCATTTTCCAAAATTTTATGCCCTAACAAAATTCCTCCTGCAACCATAAATTGACATTTCTCCCAATGTAAATTAGTTCTTTCGCTTAACTCCAAAACATTTTCAAGATAATTTAAGCATGTGTCAAATGATGTTCCAAATACAGAGAAATCATCCATAAACACTTCTAATCCATCATCAATTAACTTAATAAATACAGACATCATACATCTCTGGAATGTTGCAGGTGCATTACATAATCCGAAAGGCATTCTTCGAAAAGCAAAAGTTCTAAAAGGTCTAGTAAATGTTTTCTTTTCTTGATCCTCAGGAGCAATAGGAATTTGATAGTAGCTGGTATATCCATCTAAAAAACAAAAATATTTGTGCCCAGCAAGTCTATCTACTATTTGGCCTAAAAATGGTAAAGGGAGGTGATCTTTCCTAGTGGCAGTGTTTAATTTTCTATAATCAATGTAAATACGTCACCCTGTTACTTATCTAATAGGAATTAATTCATTATTCTCTTTTGCTTCAACAGTCACTCCTCCTTTCTTAAAAACACAATGAATTGGACTTACCCAAGCACTGTCTGAAATAGGATATATAATTCCAGTGTCCATTTTACGAACACAATGAATTGGACTTACCCATGCACTATCTGAAATATGATATATAATTCCAGTGTCTAAGCACAATGAATTGGACTTACCCACGCACTATCTGAAATAGGATATATAATTCCAGTGTCTAACCCACAATGAATAGGACTTACCCACGCACTATCTGAAATAAGATATATAATTCCAGTGTCTAACCATTTCAAAATTTTTCTCTTGACTACTTCTTTCATCATTGGTTTTAATCTCCTTTGTGGATCAACTCTTGGTTTATATTATTCATCCAATATAGTGCATACATATCGAAGGACTGTTTCCATTAATATCAGCTAAGGTCCGACCAAAAACTTTCTTATATCTTTTTAATGTATCCGAAATTCTTTGCTCTTGCAAATCATTTAACTCTGAAGATATAATAATAGGTAATTTAGATGAGTTTCTTAGAAATACATACTTCAAGTGGTTAGGCAATATTTTCAACTCAAGTTCTGGTGGTTTAATAATTGACGAAATTAGATTCTTAACAGCATTTATTGTAATATCCAGTATCTCAAATCTTTCCTGAACATAATTTAATTCTTCATTTTCTATTTCGTCTGAAATAACTTCATCTTTGTCTTCAAAATGTTCTTTCTCTTCAAAATGTTCATTAAAATACTCATGTGATAGATGTTCACTAATTTCCATGTGAAAACATTCATTATCTCTTTCAACAACAGGGTTTTCATAGATTTCACAATGTTAAAAGTCACCTCTTGATCATTAACTCTCATAGATAATTCTCCCTTTTGAACATCTATCATAGCTTTTCCAGTAGCTAAAAAAGGTCTCCCAAAAATTATAGGTATTTATTTATCTTCCTCCATATCTAAAATAATGAAATCCACTGGAAAGATAAATTTATCAACTTTTACTAACACATCTTCTATAACTCCCTTAGGATAAGTAACTATAAATTTGTCCACTTTTACTAACACATCTTCTATAACTCCCTTAGGATATGTAACTGAACGATTTGCTAACTGAAGAGTTACAGAAGTAGGTGAGACTTCTCCTAATCCTAATCATTTGAAAATTGATACGCTAACTGAAGAGTTATAGAAGTAGGTGAGACTTCTCCTAATCCTAATTTTTTGAAAATTGATTCTAACTGAAGAGTTAAAGAAGTAGGTGAGACTTCTCCTAATCCTAATCTTTTGAAAATTGATCTAACTAAAGAGTTACAGAAGTAGGTGAGACTTCTCCTAATCCTAATGTTTTGAAAATTGATAGAGACATAAGATTTATTTACTAACACATCTTCTATAACTCCCTTAGGATATGTAACTGAACGATCTGCTAACTGTAGTCTTACTAACACATCTTCTATAACTCCCTTAGGATATGTAACTGAACGATCCGCTAACTGAAGAATTACAGAAGTAGGTGAGACTTCTCCTAATCCTAATCTTTTGAAAATTGATAGAGGCATAAGAATAACAAAAGTACGTGAGACTTCTTCTAATCCTAATCTTTTGAAAATTGATAGAGGCATAAGATTAATGCTGACTCAGTAGGTGAGACTTCTCCTAATCCTAATCTTTTGAAAATTGATAGAGGCATAAGATTAATGCCGTGTGAGACTTCACTTAACCCTAATCTTTTGAAAATTGATAGAGGCATAAGATTAATGCTGGCTCCCAAATCACATAAAGCTCTAATCTTTTAAAAATTGATAGAGGCATAAGATTAATGCTGGCTCCCAAATCACATAAAGCTCTTCCACAAAATTTTTCACTGATAGCACACGGTATACTGAAACTACCTAGATCTTTTAATTTTTTAGGAAGTTTTTTTTGAATAATTGCACTACACTCTTCGTTAAGTGCAACAGTCCCATTATCAATGAACTTCTTTTTCTTGTTCAAAGTATCTTTCATAAATTTCACACAATTGGGCATTTGCTCTAAAGCTTCTACAAAGGGAATATTTACTGTTAATTTCTTAAGAATTTAAAAAACTTGGAGAGTTGTTTATCCTTTTTGTGTTGCTTCAATCTTTAAGGAAACGATGATGGAGGTTTCTCCACAGCAATTTTCACTGGTGTAAGTGGATATTCTGAATCTGGGTATTCCTGATCCTTTTCTTTCTCTGTATCCACTTTCTCTTTTTCAGTTTCCGTTTCTTTTTGCACTCTTGTTTCCAATTCTTTTCCACTTTGTAATTGTAACATTTTTATCTATTTTTTTCCTTGACCTTTAAGAATTGGTTCCACAGTACTAAGAAAAGTTCTCAATGTTTAGTTACTAAGCGCAGTAGCGATTTGCCCCAATTGGTTTTCAATATTCTTGATAGCAGTTCCTTGATTTTTTAACTGGTTTCCTTAAATTTGTAACTGATTTCCTTAAATTTGTAACTGATTTCCTTGATTCTGCAATTGCTGACCCATGTTTAGTATCATCTCTTCCATAGACAACTTCTTTTCCTTAAATTGAGTGTTACTGTTAAATTCTGCAGGATAAGAATGTCTACAATTAACATTTCCTTGGATGAATTTTCCAATGGGTTCACTGGGTTGTTTGTCTATTGTTGATTTTTAGATGAATTGTTATTCCAATTAAAATTAGGATGATTCTTCCAACATGGGATATAATAATTTGAATAAGGATTGTTGGGTCTATTGTTAATCACATTTAAAGTCTCACACAAAGGTTGAACATCCACAAATTGCCCAGATGAATTCTCTTCCATCATAGTAAGTGTTGGAGAATAATTCATTCCATAATAATCTAATTTCGTTGATATTGCAGCAATTTGCGAAGCTAACATAGATATTGCATCAGAACCGTGGATACTAGCTACTCTTCATAGATATTGCACCAAAAACTTGACAACGACTTTATACATGCTTAAAAATACATGAATTTGATATTGTTGCTAGAAGATGTAAGTCCCCGGCAACGGCGCCAAAAATTTGACAACGGTTATAGATTTGATAAAAATGTGTATAAAATATTCAATAATTATAAAGTCACACTTATCAACGCAAGTATACTTATCGCCCAAGTAACTAATGGAGTCTTAGATATCGATCTCACAGGGAGTAATACTAAAGGCTACGAACTAAGATTTAGAAAATCAATACTTAATCACAATAATACAGTTCAAATTGCTTATTTATCACTAATAAGCAATTGAAATAAATATGTAATTTTAACAAATTCTCAATTAACTAATTCTACTAATAAAGTTTCTAATGTGAAGTTCAATATATAAGAAAGCATCCTTCTCCTTGTCAAGAAATTAAAGTGAATGGATAAAGTGAATTAGTTCAAATTGTATTGTGTCAAATAGGAGCATACATATTATTTTTTCTTTGGTCAAGGCATAAAGAACATTGACTAATCCTATGCTTAGTTATTGAATCTGCGGCTACGCTGGGAGGATACCGGCTCTCACTTCGGAGCTCCCACGTTCCCCTCACCTGAGGGCTAACATCTACACATAAGCACCCAAACGATAGGACCGAATTGAGGACTTTAGTTTGTCACTCTAAAATCTCCAATTCTACGCCCGATAATTTTATTTCCCTATTTATTTGCTTCCAACTTTCAAGGGCTTTGACCTTCCTAAATCTTAGATGTAATATTCACTTTAGTTGTAAAACTCAACATATTTTAACAATTTAATTGGCCAAATTGAAAGTAAATTAAGATCAAAGTGAAAAGATCATCACAACTTCTGTAACATTCTCATGGCTCAACCAATTCAAATCATCATTTCATAAAATCTCAAAACAATGAGAAAGACTGAGAAAACTACTCAGAACTCGTGGAGAAGAAATGACAAAACTTAGAACTTATATATAAAAGCAAAGTCATACAAACTTCAATAAGTAAATACCACTTATCTCTAATTCATCCACAAGCAAACTCTTCGAAGTTCTTCTGAGTCTCTTCCTTTCTTTACAGCACACAGAATTCTTCTTCGAAGCGGCAAAGAGGAAGAAATCTCTTACTTTCCCTCCACTCTTACAATCTCTCGAAGAATTCCTCACAATACGAACCCTAAATTAAACTCTCTACACTCTACAAACAACAAAAACTTAGCGGACGCCACCACTGGGCTCCTCTTTTTTCGGCGCAAATGTTTCTCTTAAAGTTGTAGAAAAGTTTTCCAAGAGTTGCTTAAGCGTCCCTTTAAAAATTGTCCACATTCAATGCACCTGTTAAGAGAACCGCCGCTCTCGCCGTCGGCGGCCTCGATGGTGTCGTCGGCAGCCTTCTAGAATATTTGATTAAGAACTCTCGAGAAAAACCCTTCGTCAGCGCCGTTGGGCTCGTCGTCGACGCCCTAGCTCAAATCTTCATATTTTGTTCATTTTGCTCCAAATTTGCTTCTTTTGGCATATTTTTGTTTCAATGACCATAATTCAACATACCTGCAACAAAATATCAAAAATACTCTTTTTTAAAGTGCAATATCATCAATATTAGTATAAAATAGGCATGAAAATTTCAACATATTTTTCTTTGGTCAAAGGCATTACAGTAATTATGTCAACAAACTGTGTTTTCTGAATTATTTTTTTCAAACAGACGAAATGTTTCAAAAACACTAGTTTCTTAATAACAAATTTTGAACAACTTCTGAAACTAACTTTTTTACAGCCACAGCCGAACTACTTGTACCCTTAATATGTGCTTCTAATTAGCTAATTTTGATATTTTAGTTCAATTCGACTATATTTTAAGTTTAGAGTAGATTTGGGTTCATTTTGAGGGCAAACTCGTAATTATTTTCCAAATTATCCTAGTTTTTATCTAAATTATCGTAGGCTCGATTGGGCCAAAATGAAGTCCAATTTTGGTACGGAGAAGCCTATTTGAAAGGTTTCAATAATCCCTACACATTTGTGAATTCATTTATAAAATGATGCCCTACTGAAGAAATTTTATTTGGTACAAATTTTTATGTATTTTCATGCATGAAAAGTCGTTAAGCATTAAGGTATAATGTTGTCCAATAAACATAAAAAATTATTGTATGTTATTTGAACATTAATAATAAACCAAATGTAGCTCATCACATAAAATTTTAAGCACTACAGTGATTTGTAGAGAAGATGAAATTTCGGTGCATTAAAATAATATGATAATTTCAAGATATTCCTACATTGAGCTGCATTTCAGTTTGTAATTTCATTAACACTAATTTATTTTAATTTTATTATCATGTGAGCTATTTTAATTTTTTCTTAGGTATTAACGTGATTTAGGAGTTAGCCAAAAGTGTGGTCAACATTAACTTCATTGTACCTTCAATTCATAAAAGAAGATGAATTTACCTACACATGAATGAAAGTGCACTAATTTGAGTATGAGGGTCACCGAAGCGAAACATTCCTTACAAATTGTATCCAAAGGCAAGGCAATAGTTTTCTAACTGTTAAGAAAAAATTTTGATGAATTCATCAAGAGATGTGAGCAATGTCTGAAATTCTTCCCCATGGAATTATGTTTCATAAAAGCTGCAGCTAGTCATGAGTCCTTGGCCGTTTGTTGTTTGGGATTAGAAATGCTTGGTCATTTTCCACCATCAAGTTGTCAAATAAATTTATACAGGTAGCTGTCAAGTATTTTTAAAAATGGATAAAATTATGATCATATGGTTCAACCTCATTATAGAATTAGTCCTTAACTTCATATGGGTCGACCTCATGATCATTTATGTATTAACTTTGGTTATCATTATAGATAGTAAACCTTAGCTTATCAATATAAAATGTTCAATTCTTCTTTCAATCCCAATTAATTCAATTCAAGTTTGTGTCAATCCATTCCAAGTAATGAACAAGCTCAATCTTAATTTACTCAGGAAAAAAGAAGATAAAGCCAGGTTGATCTCCTTCCACCTATATTATGGGCATTTACGAAAACTCTATTGACAGCAACATAGCAAACTCCAATAATTCTCTTGCATGGAGCTAAAGTGATGCTGCTAGTGAATTTCAATATGCATTGTCAAAGAGCATTATCTAACTTTAATGTGAAAAAGTTTGATGAATGACAACTTATCAAAGAAGAAGGCTGTTACACTTTGTTGGATTTATTATAAGAATAGTAAGCTTGATCTGCCCTTAAAGAGAAAGGGATCAAGAAAGAATCACAAAGTACTACAACTCTCACATTAAAGAGAAGAACTCTAAAGTATCGACTTTCTATTGATAAAGCTTATTTTGTTATACACAACCATGCTGTTGGAAAGCTACATCACACTTGAACCAAATTTTATATCATTAAATATATGTAGGGCTTGGATTCAACAAATTGACAACTCGTTAAAGGAAGAAAGTACCCATAAAATGGATAATGGAGGACCTCAATTTTTGCCATTTTGAACCTCATTCTTCTCTGTTTCTCACAGATGAATAAATGAATCAAACATAAAATTTTGTTTGCATGGCTCAATATTCTCAGCACAACTTTGACTTTCCCGGATGCTTAGTCTCTTGAATGTTTGGTGAGCAACACAAAAACTAGTCGCCATCACTCATTCAATAAGAATGCAAAAATAGAAAGAGACACAAGAAATTTTTTCTAAAGGACAAATAAATTTTGGAAACTACCATAAACTCCATTTAGCCATTAAATAATAATAATGATATCGGTAAAATCGTAGAAACAAAGGCTTCAAATTCAAAAATAACGTCATAACCAAAAATTTTCAAATCATCTTTCAAATCGAGATTCCATAACACTTTTTTTTATTTACTCAAAAAATCCTTGCATTATTACAATTCTTCAACATAAAAAATATGACAATTAATCAAAGCAAACAACATAATGCGCGCGCACACACAAGCACGCAAATAAAATATCAAAAAATTTAAAGGAAAAAAAATCAAATCATATGTTTAATGCAACCTCTGTAAAATTTAACCAGACATCATAAGCCTCTTTAGCAAGAACTCTGCGCTGGGTTGAGCTGGATTAAATGTTTGGATTCAAGATGCCCTTGTACTATGAGGCGTTTGTCGCTTAGCTCAGCAACCTCTTATTTAAATCTCGTAGAGAATTATGAAGTCTGCCAGTTCGAAAAAATATTACATCAGTACCACGCATGTAGAGGAACGTGCGTACCCAATAAAATCACGCCACGTATCCCGCGCGACGTAGAAAAAAAAACGGCGGAGTAACACGGGGAATATTCCCCCCCGTGTTATTCATGTGTTATTGACAATAAAATCACGCCACGTATCCCGCGCGACGCAGAAAAAAAAAACGGCACAGTAACACGGGGAATATTCCCCCCGTGTTATTCATGTGTTATTGTGTGTGTTATTCATGTGTTATTGCGTGTTATTCATGTGTATTGTATCCTGAGAATATTCTTGGTGTTATAATAGCACAATAACACATTCAATAACACATGAATAACACGCAATAACACATGAATAACACACAATAACACTTGAATAACACGGGAAATATTCCCGACAGAGAAAAAAACGACGCAGTAACACGGTGGAATATTCTCTCCCGTGTTATTCTTGTGTTATTGTGTGTTATTCTTGTGTTATTCATGTGTTATTGTGTTATTATAACACCAGAAATATTCCCAGGACACAATAACACATGAATAACACCATAATCTAGCAAACGATTATTAAAGTTCAAACATATTGCAACAAGAGGCACATTGGGAACGTTCATTCCTTTTGAAGACCTTTGAAGCTCTCATACATCGCTTCCCATGGCAATGCGAGAATTATGGTTGCATAATCTACATGAAACCTACCAGACGCTTCACTTACAAATAAGCTAACAAGATAATTGCATCAACAAAAATAACACATAAAATCGAAAAAAGGTGGCATACACCTAGCCAACACAACACCATTCATTTGAAATTTAGTGTTGCAGGAGAAAATTCCACTGAGAGCCTTTGCTTAACCTTCTTTCTCAATGAGTCGACCTTCAAACCAAGGAAGTTATATGCAACTTTCAGATTCAACCCATTTGTATTGTTGACGCAATGATGACTCTTTACCAATAGGTGTTCATCCAAAACTTGACTAAATATTAATATAATTGTGAAATATAAATCTTATAGGGAATGAAAGACTCAAACTTCAAGGGAGATTTTCAAACATCATTAATGCAATTAAGTAGAATTTTTGGTATAAAAAATTTTCTTATTTATGGTAATTATTTATATTCTCTTTTTCTTTCAGTAATTTTTTTCTTGCAAAATAAAGGAGAATTGATGAACTAAATTATCAATCAAGAATATAAGAAATCACACAGAATAAAGAGTTTCCTTCTTCGCAATGCTGCAAAGAAGGAAATATTATATTTGCACTTTTAGCTGAATAATTAGATTAGGAATATGTATTAATTAAGTTACCTATAATAGATTATACAGAATATTATGTACCTAAAATAGATTGTACAGACTATTATTTTATTGGAATGAAACCAAAGGAAAATGCATTCAGCCTATTTGCTAAAAGTACTGTCATGGTATCAAATCCACGTCTAATGTTTAGCATCTAAATCTTTGGAGTCGTATGCTTCTCATGGAGAGCTCGTCCTGTTCTCCCTAATTGCTTCCTTTGTGCCGCTCGACCGTTGATTTCCTGCTCGAACTGCCGCTGCCGCTCGACCGCTTCCTCTGTTCCCTAACTGCCGCTCGACCGCTTCCTCTGTTCTTGAACTGCCGCTGTCGTTTCCTCTGTTCCCAAACTGTCGTCGCTGCTTGACCACTTCCCTGTTTGAGGACAGCTGCTACCGCTCGACTGCTTCCTCGATTCGACTGTCAGAACTCCAGCTCGACCGCTCGGCTGCTTACTCTTGGCTCCCACATTTGTATCTTCGGCTTTGGTATAGTCGGCGCATTTCAGCACTGATATACTTCATTGATCGTGGTACTTTGAGGATCGGGGGTTTTAGCTTTGGCTTCGGACTCCTCTCCTAATTTAAGGTAGTGCATTATTTTTTGAATCTTTTAGGTTGATTTAGAACAACGATTGGGATTTTTTTTGGATATCTTGGCTTTCTTTGATTTCCGGTTGATTTCAATCAACGATAATTCTATTTAGAGTGTCTTTTGAAATCTTAGTTATCAAATTTACGGGAAAGAATTTTGTCGTGTGGGAATTTCAGCTCAGAATGTTCTTATAAGGGAAGGAGCATTGGGGCCATATTGATGGGTCTTCTTCAGCACCTGTTGTGGCAAAAGATGTTGGTCAATGGGAAGCAAAGGATGCTCGGATTGTTTCCTGAATTTTTGGATCTATTAAGGCCCATATGGTGAAAAATTTATGATCCTTTGACACAGCTAAAGAAATGTGAGAATACATGAAGTGTGTTTACAATGAAGATAATTCTGTGAAATACTTCAAATTGGAACTTGACATGAGTAATTATAGTCAGGGTAATTTTTCAATCGAACAATATTATTCTAGCTTTCTAAATTTGTGGAGTGGATCTGCTGACAATATCTATACTAAGGAGTCAAAGGAGAACTTAGCTAGTCTTCAAGTTATTCATGAAGAAAGTTGACATGAACAGTTTTTAATGAAACTCAGACCTGAAATTGAAGTTGCTCAAGCTCGGTTGCTGAACAGAGATCCAATTCCTTGTTTGGATGTTCGTTTTTGGCAATTACTGCGTGAAGAACAAAGATTGGCGACATAAGCTGCTATAAACACAACAGGTGGATCAACAAAAATAATTAATATGTCATATGCTGCTAAGACTAAAGGGAAAGGACCAGTGCAGTGCTAGAACTACTAGAAATATGGTTATATTGCATGTAATTGTGAAAATAAGATATGTAATTGTTGCAAGCAAAAGAAACATACTCTTACGTAGTGCCCTACACTACCCCAAAACCGCAAACCACAAGTACTTCATGTCATGGTATTCGACACTCACAATCCTAGCTCGACATCTACAGTTGCTGACAATAATCAATCGACATCACACCGTATATGGTTCAACAGATGATTCTCTTTGCCTTTTTTGCTCTCGATCTTCAAGGGATAGGTAAAGTTATGACTTTCGTTGCTTCTTCTTGGTTTGTTGATTCAGGTACCACAAATTATATGACTGACATAGCTTATTTATTGCAAAACCAACGATCGTACACTGGTACTCAACATATTCAGGTAGTTGATGGAAATAATATTCCAATTACGACAATTAGTGATATTAACTCCTTCTTCAGATATGTCTTGGTTTCTCCTAAATTATCTACAAACTTACTTTCTGTTTGTCAAATTATGGATAATAAATGTGACGTATATTTTTCTCGTGATGGTTGTATTGTACAGGATCAAGTGTTAGGAAAGGTGATGGCGAACGATCCTAAAGTGGGCAGTCTGTTTCCATTACAATATAATGTTCCACAAAATATGTCATTAACTTCTTCAGTTATTGAGAATAAGGCAAGCATCTGGCATAAGAGATTGGGTCATCCAAATGATATGTTGTTGAATCATTTACTTAAAAGTGATGTTCTTTATTATACATATAAGAGTTTAGTAGTTGACTATTTTGTCTGTAAACTTGGAAAAAGTAAGACATTACCTTTTCTTATTTCAGACAGTCGTGCCAATAAATGTTTTGACATTATTCATAGTGATATTTGAGGAATTACGCCAGTTATTTCACATGCTCAATATGGATATTTTGTGACATTTATTGATGGTTACAGTCGAATTACTTGGATCTACTTTTTGTGTTCAAAAGCAGAAGTATTTACTATATTTCAAACATTTTTTAGAATATGTTGAAACTCAATTCTCTGCTTGCATTAAAACCTTAAGGTCTAAAAATTGCAGTGAATACATGTTAATGAGTTTCAAGCATTTCTCCATAACAAAGGTATTATTTCACAATGTTCATGTCCCTATATACCGTAGCAAAATGGAGTTGCTGAACAAAAAAATCGACATATATTAGATATTGTACGCACATTTCTGATAGAATCTTCTGTTCCAACTAAATTTTGGACTGAAGTTTTATCTACTGCAGTTTATCTCATTAATCATTTATTATCTCAACAATTGAAGTATGAGTCTCGCTACTATCAAATTTTTTATAAATATCTTAATTTTCATATGCTACATACTTTGGGATGTGTTTGATTTGTTCATCTACCTACTCATGAACGTCATAAGCTGACAGCTCAGTCAATACGATGTGCCTTTATGGGGTACAATCCTAATCATAAAGGTATTGTGTGTTATGATTCGATTAGTAGTCGATGGCATATTTCTCGAAATCTGATATTCTTTGAACATGAATATTACTTTCAGCATCATGTGTCGACACCAGATATAGTTATAATTCCACAATTTGATAATTCTTCTGCTGATAAAAGGTTCAAGCCTGACATTGTCTACACACGATGCCTGCCCACTTCACCTTCAATCCTCCCCGATCCTGATCCTAAAAGTGCACCAACAAGTATTCGACGATCAACTCGGTGTATATGTCCTCCAGATAGATATGGGTATTCTACAATTTTAACAGATACTATTGTTCCTACCTCTTACTTTTAGGTCACTAAATAAACTCGCTGGTTTAAAGCCATGCATGAGGAACTTCAGGCACTTCAAGAAAATCACACTTGGGATATTATTTTTATCCAATAAGTGTTAAACCCATTGGTGTAAATGAGTTTATCCTCTTAAACCCCAATCTGATGACTCTCTTGACAGATATAAGGCAAGTTTGGTAGCACTTGACAATCGACAGGAATACTGGATTGATTATGAAGAAACATTTACACTGTGACTAAGATGGCTACTATCCGGCTGGTATTATCTATTGTTGCATCTAAAGGCTGGTTGTTAAAGCAGATGGATGTTAAGAATTCATTCTTACATGGGGATCTCAAAGAAGATGTCTTAAAGACTCATCCTCCATGCTTGTTTTCTATAGCTTCACATGATGTTTGTAAGCTCAAAAAGTCCCTATATAGTTTAAAACAGGCTCCACAGGCTTAGTTTGAATAGTTTTGCAATACCCTTCTTAGCTTCTCTTTTATTCAAAGTCGGTATGATTCATCATTATTTCTTTACAAAACTGATAAGGGAATTTATTTGTTATTAGTCTATGTTGATGATATTGTCATCAAAAGATCTGACAATCAATTAATGTCTTAGCTACAGAAACACCTTCAGGGTTCTTTTCATATGAAAGATTTGAGGTCATTAACTTATTTCTTTGGACTCGAGGTTCACTCTTCTCTCACTGGTATTTTTCCAAATTGCTTTGGCTGGTCTTCGAGATGGTCATTCTGTGAATACTCCTTTGGAAGTAAATGTCAAATATCAACAGAATGGTGTTGACTTTATATCTAAACCATCTCTTTATTGACAATTGGCTGAGAGTCTTAATTATTTGACTATTACACATCCTGATATTTCATTTGCTCTGCAATAAGTTAGTCAGTTTAAGCAAACACCTACACATCTTCATTTAGTTGCAGTTTCACGTATTGTTCAGTATTTAAAAGGCACTTCTCATCGTGGTTTGTTCTTTTCTGTGGAGTTTCCTAGCATATTAACAGCCTATAATAATGTTGATTGGGCTGGTTGTTCTGATGCACACCGATCTATTATTGGATGGTGCACGTTTCTCGATAACTCTTTAATTTCTTGGAAGAGCAAGAAACAAGATCGAGTGTCTAAGTCATCTACTGAATCAAAATATCACGCTATGTCCTCTGCTTGTTCCGAGATCATTTTGACTTCGGGGTGTGCTGACTGAGCTTGGTTTTCCTCAGCTTAAGTCTACTTCTCTTCATGCAGATAATACTAGTGTTATCCAAATAGTTGCTAATCTTGTCTTTCATGAGTGCACGAAACATATTGAAGTGGACTGTCATTCCATTCAAGAAGCCTATGAGGATGGTGTTATATATCTTCATATATCACTTATGATCTTCAAATGGCTGATATATTTACTAAGCCTCTTTCTCGACTGCGTCATCAGTTTCTTGTCGGCAAATTGATCTTTCTTGATCAAGCACCATCAATTTGAGGAGGGCTATCAATCAAGAATAAAATAAATCAGACAGAAAAAAGAGTTTCCTTCTTCGTAATGCTGCAAAGAAGGAAATATTATATTTGCACAAGATTCTTTCCTTTTAGCTGAATATTTCGATTAGGACTATGTATTAATTAAATTACCTAAAATAGATTATACAGAATATTATGTACCTAAAATAGATTGTACAAACTATTATTTATTGGAATAAACGCAAAGGAGAAGCCATTCAGCCTATTTGTTCAAAATATTGACATAAATATGTACACTTGAATGCCAATTTATTAAACTCAAGATTAAGAGTTGGATGAAGTACCAAGGTGAATTATAAAACTTCCTAGCTCAGTTGTCTTGTCGAGTATGATCCATTGAATATAAGGGATAGAATACCAGCTGCCAAGTACGAGTAGCTAGGTATTAGTCATCAGTGCACCTTCTGTGATTAGCTAACCAATTTGCTAAGGGTGCTAGATACATCTCAAGAATGAAGAGATTAGCTTAGTCGAGGGGGGCAACTCTCCCCAAAGCTAAATTTTGTAGTGTTTGGCTATCAAAAAGGCAGAGCAGACCGACAAGAGTATGACCCAACAAGTACATGAGGAACATATACAGAGCTACAATGTTGTTATGGGTATATTAATTTTAATGTTATATCCAAAATAAAAAAATATGCAAAAAATAAAATATTCTTCATGATTTGTGAGCAATAATTACCATTTATTATGTGAAAGCCCTATATAAATATTGGGGACTTAATGTAAAAAGGGATCAATCTCCCGATATGAAAGAATAAATGTTTTTCCTCTCCTAGGAGAAAAATTGATTTTCCTTCTCTTCTTTCCTACTGTTCCCTCCTTCCTTACTCTTTTCTTAAGGTGAGAATTCACAAACAAATAGGGATCCAACATAACTCATGACTATTATTGTGAGAAGAAGCAATTGAGGTTAGGATTACACGTGCCTTTCATCTTAATGAAAAGAATGAATGGCAATTATTAAGGGTTCATCACTGAAAAACATATAAAACTATTGGATAATTACAAATCAGAATATGTTATAATAATTAAGCTATATTTATATAAAGAAATATATTTTCTTAAATAACAACAAAGTAAATTTCATTTTTTGTCTTAAGAAATATTATAACAATCATATATTTTTTACTAAATTCCATTATTATTTTGAGTAAATGCCTTGGCCTTTTTAGGGCTCTTACAAAGCGACCACCCAAAACATAACATAATGTTGTGGGCACCTAAACACAAAATTTATATCTTAGCCACCAAAATATTATTTTTTTTGAAACAGGAGTGATCAATCTATTATATTTAAAATTTTGGGTGATAATTTAGGTGATTAATATATTATATTTAAAGTTTTGGATTTTTTTAGGTGGTTGAAATATAATATTTAAAATTTAAATGAATAAATCGTTGAATTTAAAATTTTAGTTGATTAATACCACAAATTATATTTACATGACAGAAGTCCCAACATACTGTAAACTTAATGGGGAACGCAGGAAAGTAATGTTTTTAAGAAAAAAGGCATCCAATAAGAACCACAATCTTTGAGAAGACCCATAGAACATGGCGACGCATAAATCTCAGCCACAAAGTGGATTCTCGCGTCCACGTGCCAATCCATGAGCAAGCCACAAGCCTCCCGTCCTATCTTCCTTGGATAAGCCTACTCCCATGTCTTATACTCAACGCCATCCCCACTTGGTTTCAAAGCTCAACGAATATGGCCTGTGTGTGTGCTCCTTCCGCCGTCGCCGCTGTTGCCATCGTCTCATCCAAGTAAGATTACCAAACTTAACCTTTTTTAATCAACCAAATAAGAGCTTAATAGGATTGCACTGATTTTTAAATTGCTGATTTGCTTTGATTTGTTCGGTTTTTAGCGTTCAGAAGAACGGGAATGGGCTCTGTGCAACCAAAGAACATTTCCTGGTTGGAAAGAGAGTGAGGCAAAGTACGGCAGTTGTCGCCGGCAAGCGGCGATCTTTCTCAGTGTCAGCGGCGGCAATTGAGAGACCACTTTGGTTCCCTGGAAGCACTCCACCTCCTTGGCTTGATGGCAGGTAAAGTAGTCATTCTCTTCTCAATGTGTCCTCCTGATTAGGAAACGAAAAAAGAAATTGTAAAATTAATGTCAGGAGAATTTTATTCAATGTGTTTTTTGGAATTGGTAAATATAACTGCCCGTGACGTATTTAAATGTTTTCTGATGAGATTTCGGCCGGTGGCTCTAGATTTAATTTTAAAAAAATTAAGAAAAATAAATAAATCCTACTCATTTCCAAAGCAAAATGTTCCTCATTGTGTTTTATTTGTGTATGTATGCATCCACGAACCGCAAATTCTGAAGTTCTGCTCTGAAATTAGCTCTTGTAAAATTCGACTTTTGCAATTAATTAGAAGATTTAAGACGTAAAAAGGTATTACTTTACTACCGTAGATCAAAAAGGAGCTCTTATTCTGTGCGGACAGCGCACGCATCATGCTTGCACTGTTGTAGCAGAATTTTTTTTTTTTTTGAAAAAAAAATTTAAACTGGAGTTCACTGTCATACACTTTTGATAAAAGGAGTGTTTTTATCAATTCACCGCACGCATTTCTATGTGCAGTGACACAAATCATAAAGATAATATACGGATAGTCAACAGATGATGTAGCTCACAACTACCTTTCAAGGACGACTCGAAATCACACAAACTGTCAAAAGCATTCACCCCTCCTAAATGGGTGATATATTTCTGAGAGAGTCAGAAAGGGTATTCCCCAAAAAAATCTGCCAAGATCATGGTCATTAATCCGACTTAATGGTCACTCGAACTCCAATAGTCCAACATCCACTCAGCCTCGCAGCAATCCCGCCATGACGTAACTCAGATGCGTAATTTCTCGGTCACACCGAGTATTGCCACCCAGCCAAGAGTCAGGTATTCATGGCAATGGATCCACATATTTTATATAGAAGGTGACTAAAATATCCCCAACTTGTCCTAGCGCCTTAGGGGCACATAATGTAATTGCTCAATAGTTTATCAAGTATAGGGTACAATGGCACTGTTCATAAAAGAGAGATGTGAGGTTTTATTTTCTCTTTTATCGTTCAATGTTATATCTTTTAGGCATGTCTCCAAGACAAATTTGGATCCAACATCTAGAAAAATTCAATGAGTGTGGATTCATGCCAGCAATAAGCAGAGGAGTACGATAATCATAGAGAGGGGTAAACAACCGAAGGAAGGTGGCCTACAAGAAAACATTGATCACACAACTAGCATTATTTCAGCGATCTTTGGAAGAAAGTACGCCTCTTCAAAGATTTTTTAGAAGAGAACTAGGACAGGGGAACTGTGCAACCTATCGACCACGCAAAGGAGCACAAATGCCCCTCCAATAATGTTTACCGGCGGCGGCCTCCCGCAACGAACAAACCCCTATGATAAAGCTATAGTTGTTACGTGAATAATCAATCACTTTGTAGTCAGAAGTATCCTCATTGACACTGAAAGCTTCGTGAACGTCTTATTTATGTCTGTATTCAATAAGCTCAATCTTCGGGCCGACAGATTGACAGCGCTAGCCAGACCACCTTTTGGTTTCTCAAGTGAACGAAAGGAAGAACTTTGCATAATACCAAATCAACTTGCTTCAAAATCTCATTCTTAACAACTTCTTTCATAACAGTTTTAATCCCCTTTGAAGATCTACCCCTGATTTATGATTTTTCTCCATTAGGATCCTATACATACATATCGAAGGATTAATCCCCTTTATGTCTGTTAGGGTTCATCCAAAAGCTTTCTTAATGTTCTTCATAACGCCTATCAATTTTTCCCATTGCAAGCTACTCAATATTGAGGATATGGTTACCGACAATGTAGATGACTTTCCCAAGTAAGCATAATTCAAATATTTGGGAAACACCTTCATCTTAAAGTCAGAGCGTTCCTCAATGGAAAGAACAAGAGGTTTACAATTTTCATTACTATCAAGTATTTCAAACCTCTCCTTAAGTGTTTACAGGTTATCTTCAACCAATGGAGATATTCTTGCTCAAATCTTGTTCAACTAATTTAACTTCACAAATCTCCCAAAAGTGGCTGATACACATATAGTCAATCTGATCCATCCTTTAACATGCATCATAGTATATTCTGAAGGAAGCTTCATATATTTTATCAAATTAAATGTTATCTCGTGATCATTCACTCTCATTTTCAACTCTCTTTTCTGCACATTAATATCTTTCTCTAGTGGATAAGAAAGGACTACATAGTATACTTTTTTTTTATTTCTAACTCAATTAAATCAATAGGGAAGATAAATTTATCCACCGTCATAAGAACATCCTATATAATGCCCCTCGGATAAGTGATCGAGGGATCAACAAGTTGAAGGGTTACAGTGTTAGGAGATACCTCTTTCTAATCCTAACCTCTTGAAAATGGAAAGTGGAATAAGGTTAATACTGACACCAAAACACATAGAGCCTTCTCTCACAACTTCTCACTAATGGCACATGAAATAATAAAGCTCCAAGGATCCTTATGTTTCTCGATAAACTTCTTCTTAATGATAGTACGGCACACCTCACTGAGTGTTATTGTCTCATAATCTCCAAACTTCCTCTTCTTATTAAGGATATCCTTCGTGAACTTCCCATTGATGAGCATATTTTATAAAGCCTTAGTAAAATGAATTTTAATTGTTAGCTTCTTAAATAATTTTAAGAAAAGACAAAACTGTTGAATCAGTTTTTGTTTTTAGAGTCTCTAAGAAAATGGTGGTAGTGGTCCCTTTATGTTATTTCTAGAGGAGGAGACTGATTTTCCTAAATCTTTGGAAAGGTATTCCATAAGTTGTTCAGGTTCCTGGTTCTCTTTCTCCATCTCAAGATCTTTCTAGACCACTTCCTCCAATTCTCTTCCACACCTCAACTTGACTGCCTTCACGTGCTCACTGCATATTTTATTAGGGTGGAACTCATTATTGTTAGAAAGAGTTCATTAAGGTCGACTGCTAAGTGAGTTTGCAATCTCTCCTATATGGATATCTATATTCTTAATAGTTTCACCTTGGCTTTATAGCTGATTCCCCATTTGTAAAACAATTTCATCCCAAGACAACTTCTTCTCCTTAAATTATTGGTTTAACTTAAAGCCAAGAGGATAAGAAGGTCTTAAGTTAGAACTGTCCTGATTGTTCCAATCATCAAAAGGGTTAGGTGGATTACTCTCCCATTACTGGTTCTTACAAATTGATTGTCATTCTAACTAAAATCGGGGTGATTCATCCAACTGGGATTGTAATAATTGTAATACGGATTGTTCTTTCTGTTTTTTTATTGCATTTAGAGTTTCCCGAGATGAAGTGTTAGCATTAACTAGTTGCCCGAATGAATTTTCCTCAAAGACTTATGGTCGTTAAGGCTTGTTCGTCCATAACTGGTTTAGCTTCCTATATATAACAACTACCTGAGAAGTTAGAATTGAAAGCAAGTCTGTGTCATGTACACTTGCTACCTTTCTATGTTCACTCTCTTCGAAGGCCATTGAAATTTGTTAGTTGTCATCTTCTTAATCAGAGAATAGGCCTTATTAAATGGCTTTAACATAAGAGAACCAACAGTGGCAACATCAATGATAGACCTAAGAGAACGTACTAACCCATTGTAAAAGTTTGAATTATCAACCAATCAGACAGTGCATGATGGGGGAACTTTCTAAGAAGTTCCTTGAATCGTTCCCAAGCTTCATAAATCAACTCACACTTATGCTGGCAAAATGAAGTGATATCAATCCAAAGTTTATACGTTTTTGAATGTGAGAAATATTTAATTACGAATTTCTGGGCTAAGTCACTTTTCGTCCTAAATAATCTAGTTACAAATGATTTTATCATAGTTTAGCTTTGTCCCTGAAAGAGAAAGGGAAACTCCTTAGCCTAACAATGTCGTTGGAGACACCATTATACTGAAATGTGGCGCAAAGTTCTACAAAACTCACTAAATTTAAGTTTGGATCTTCTGACAGGGTTCCCCCAAAGTGGTTGTTCTACACCATTTGGATGATAGTAGGCATTATTTTCAATGATATAGCTTCTATGTCAGATGTTTGGATACTCAAACGAAGTTCATCTATTGTAGGGTTAGCATATCCTCTTAAAGGTCTATGTACATTTGGATGTTCATTAGAAAGTTCATGAATCTTTTAGTTGTTTTGTGAATTGTTCGTCACCCTCCTACGAGTTCCAGAGGTCTCTTTTCTTTTCTAATTTTTCTAAAAGTTCTCTCTATCTCAAAATAGTAAGGTCTATATTTTGTAGGTCCTAAATTACACATATAAGAACTAAAAATTCTGAATCCTAAAAATTCACACGTAATCAAATATTTTTTTTTTGTTTTTCTTGTTTTTTTTTCCAAATAAGTGAAAACAAGTAAACACACAGAATTAACACTATAGGTTTTCAAGTTTATGATCTGATAGTTCAACTAAAATTTTCCTAATTCAAATCACCATCGCTCCCTAACAACGATGCTAAAATTTTGATACTACTTCCTGCTGCTACAAAACATAGGAGGCTCACATAAGTGCATGTGTCGTAAAAATAATATCAAATTTTGGAGTCCAGAATGTCGATCCCACAGGGAACAAGGTAATATTTTTTAGGAAGAATTCTAGCATACTGGTTTTAGTCCTAGTCTGAAATTTTGGTTTTTGTTAAAGTTATACAAAATAATCCAAATATTTTGCAAGAAATGAAAAAGTTAAAGTCCTACAAATCTAATCTAAAATTTGTCACAATTATATGGAAAATAACAAATACTTAGTGGCTCTTCCTTTTAATGAGTTAAGAGGGTTTCTAGAAATTGAAAATTGCAAGTAGAATAGTTTGGTGAAAAATAAGAGCAATGGTCTTCCTTACCCTCTCTTGAGTGCATAAAGAAGCTTGGTTTGAAATGACTTTATTCACATAAATCCCATAACTAGGCCATCAAAACATACTTTCCTAACATTTGCATCTCTCCACAAGGCATATCAATCTATACCCCACAGGTCCCAAGACTTATGGTTCACAACAAATTTTAATAATTCACTTAGCCAGAATAAAAAGTAAATTAAGCCCTGAAGGTTTCTTATCACCATTTAAAGTAATAAAAATACTAAGCAATTATTATTTCAACCATTTTACTTAATCATCACAAAGAAGGGTGAAACGACTACTCAAGAAGCATGATAAAAATACCAAATAGATTCATTGAAGCAAGAGAAAGACAATACCCACAACTGAAATACAAGGGAAGAACACAAGACGACTTAGATTTCTATCATTTACAATGACCATAAGATAGATCAATCAACACACTTCCTGACTTTGTTGGTTGCTGCTCCTGTTGAACTTTTCTATCCTCTGCACTGAAAGAAGAGGAAAGGCTCTCATAGTAAGCAAAACCCACTCAATAGCCCACTAGCATCAATCTTGTCTAAGTCTCTAATGTACTGATATTTATAGACTCTTTAAATTAGCTTCCACAACTCCTCAACATCCCCACACAATTCATATGATTAGGCTCCTGAACTGCATCAATGGATCTATGCAATTTTTGGCGCTTAGTCGCCAGGGTATCAGGCTCTCGGTCTGCTGTGGGATGAGAGGGCGCCTAAGCGAGCATAGGGTCTGATGCCTAAATGCAAAATGGTTGAAGCCTAAGCACCAACCACTCGTGTTGGTATGGCGAGGACTGTCACCTAGGCACCCAAGGGTCTGTCGCTTTTGTGTCAGTGCCACTTTGCTCTTATATGTTCCAAGTCTCCTCCTGGTTTCTCGACTTCAATTTATTGTTGTTCCTATAAGATAAACACAAAAGTTACTTTCTTAAAATGTAATTTCATCCATAGAAATGTGCAGAAACATCAAGAAATACTAGCTAGCTCATCTACTCATGAACAACAACGACAATTGAGGAAGGGAACCTTGAAGATTGGTAGAAGGAAATGGTGATGGAGTGTCACTCACGCTTGTCCTCATGGAAGAAATCCAAGAAAAATTAGCTCAACTACAGGAAGAATTTAAAAGTAGAACCACACTATACAACAACTACAACATCTTAATGAAGAATTTTTTTCTCAAAAGATCTGATACTAAAGAATTTTGACCCAGGTACGCAGGGACAAGCCATAGGAAAACTAGATCAAACACGGAATCACCCTTACATCATTGATTGCCAAGCTGGACAAAGATCCTACAAAATGAAAACACACACTGTGAATGAAATACCAAAGACATGGAGTGGAGAAGGCCACAAAAAGTTTTTTCCATGAAATTATATTGTTAAAGTAATAATAAATGAAGATTATTCTGCCAAAATTTATAACATGGAATCCTTCTTTCATTTCTCCTAATAAGGTATATAATTGAAATGTCATTCTCATTAAGAATAAAAGTATTTTTTTCTAGATGAGAACAATCGCTTGGGGAACTAATATCCAATGAACTAAAGAGTTACAAGTCGGGGTACCAAGATCACTTGGCTATGTACCAATCGAAGATTATTAATTGATGCTCCAAGATCATACAGTTGAGCACTAATCAAAGATCACTAGTCGCGGTGCCAAATTTGCTTGACCACATATAAATCTAAGATCATTAGCTCTAACAACAAGATTTCCTGGTCGCATACTTATCAGAGAAGGCTCTGGCGCTAAGACTGCCTGACAGCATACTAATCAAAGGTTACCAGTCGGGGCTTCCAAGATAACTCAACTGCACACTAATCAAGGATTACCATATGGGGTGTCAAGATCGCCCGACTACATACTAGTCGAAGTTTACCAACAATGGTGACAAGATTGCTCAACCACGTATAATTATACGATCATCTAGTGCAGAGCCAAGATTGCTTGGCTGCATACTTATCAAAGCCGATCGTGGTGTCAAGATCATCAGATTGCAAACTAATCAAAGTTTACAGGTATGGGCACCAAGATTGCATGGATACACACTAATCAAGGTTTACAAGCAGGGGCGTATTTTAATTGAAGAATACCAGACGGAGAACCAAGATTATCCGGCCGCCTATAGATCTTAGTTCACTAGTTGTGGAGCCAAGATTCTTCGGTAACGAACTTATCAAAGCTGGTTGCGGTACCAAGATCTCTCGACTATGTAATAATCAAAGATTATTAATCGTGGTGCCAAGATTGCCCGAAAGCATATAAATCTAAGATCGTTGGTAGCAGCAACAAGATTTCCTAGTCGCGTACTTGTCAAAGTCATTCGTGGAACCAAGATCGCCCTGTTGTGCACTAATTGGGATTACCAGTCGAGGCCTTAAGAACGCCTGATGACATACATGTATTCAAAAGAAGGGAGGAGAGAAAGTGAAAAATTATGAAACACCCAATTTTCATTAATAAAAATGAAAAAAGGCGAGGGCACATTATTACAACATGGCCAAAGATAGGGCAATTACAAGCAAAAAAAGTAACAAATAGAAGATATATGCCAAGTCACTTAATGGTTGCAAGCCCACTGCCATCATCGACTCCGTCTTTGTCGGGCCAGTCCATCTAATTGTTAGATTCAACAATAAGGGAGGTGAGATTCTTAATATTATGCCACTTTGGATCCACTTGGTCAGCTTTCACAAAACAATCAACAGTAATATGGAGACCAACTTGGATATGATCTAAGACTGTAGCCACATGGTCAGTCCGTGAAACCATCCCTAACATTGTCTCTTCTAATTCTTTAACTTTCGCAGTGAAACCATCTCTAACATAGCCACATAGTCACTGCCCGGTCCCCTCACGGGGGCATCTCCGATATCTGCTCTTCTAACTAATTATTTCTGGTAGTCAGGACAATAAATGTTTTCTCATATTCCCTAACCCAGGTCTCCCACTTCTTTGTTCAAGTCTCTAGCATCTTCTCCAAATGTTGAATTTCTATTTCACCTCCCCCTTCTGCTAGTGATAACTCAGCCACCATCTAAGAGACACTTCTCCTTTTTCATACTTTGTGAGTCAAGGCTTTGGTTAGATAATGGGAAACAATAAAAGCCAAGACGTTGCATCTATCTGAAACCTTGTAGAGTTCCTTGCAGCTCAAACTAGATAGGATGGCATTCAAACCCACAAGATTGGGACACCTCTAGTAAATAACTTGAAAGGTTGACTGCCTCCCTAGTGGGGAGACCAGTGAACCAATCTCTTTCAATATCCACCATCAAATATCTACTACTTAAAGTTCTGAACGCATTTCTCAAACCGTCCATCCATGTGACCCACTCCGGGCAGAAAAGTGAGGAGAAGGGGGCCTTAGTTACGATCTCTACATTGACTGACTTCTTTTTCCTCTTACGGCCTAGATCTTCTCTCACCCTGAGCTCATATTCCATTTTTTCATTGCATTTCAAGATGCGAACAACATGTGATGGAGACAAACGTTGAGCCGTGGATTAATAAAAGCCATGACAGTCTCCCCCATCCTCTCTCGTGCATGAATTGAGGAACCTACTTTTCGGAATTTAACCCTAAAAATTCTGACGACCTTGAATGCAGTAACTCACTGTAAATGAACTTTGATGAATAATTATCAAATTAAATATTAAAGACCAATGAACTTTGCCATATTTTTATTATCATTCTGCAATTACTACACAAATAATATAATCATTACGAGAGAAAGGTGAAAAGACTACTCACTAAACATGGAGAAAAGGCCACAAAGCATTATTAACACAAATCAAATCGACTAAGGAATTGTGTTTTACAAAAATACAATAATATAAAGGCACAATACTTAGCTTCTTTTTTTTTACAATGCGTTGAGAATCCTCTCCTAGGATCTTCCAAACCCTTAATGTTCTGCTGAATAATCTCATTAAAATATGCCTCTCAAATCTCCCAAAAATTTCTAAGTAAATGCCCTAATTCTCTGTTATAAAAAACCGTACTATTCTCTCATTATTCTCTCTAAAAATCCTCCTCCCCATCTCTTTAAAAAATTGTTTTTAACCTGTAAATAACTCTCCACTTTATGGGGAGAACTGCTGAAAGACTGCCTAATAATTGTTAGTGCCTAGGCGTCACTAGACTGGTGCCTAAGCATTAGCCTCATTGTCTGCTTGATTGTGTTGTGTTGTCTAAGAGCCCAAGTAAGTGGTGCCTAAGCGTTGATCCTTTGGATCATTAATTGCTCCAAATCAGCTCTTCTTCACTCCATTTCTTCTCCACTTAATTCCACTTCTACTACTTGTTGTATCTGCAAGAAAAATCTAAAAATACTCTTCTTTAATGTGCAATTTCATTTATAAAAATGTGCAAAATAGAAATGAAATTAAGCTTGTTTTTCTACACATTTAAACCTCAAGGTAATTGATGCCGAAGAGCTCATAAGAGTAATGAGGAGCCATTGCACAAGAAAGGGCAAAAGTAAATAAAAAGAGAAGGAAGTTATGTGAGAAGCTCATGCGCCTGACCCGTTGATTTATAATAACACACAGAAGGCGAAGGGCTCCCATACCATAATAAGATATGCTGGAGACTTTCCCTAGTTGAACAGTAGACCTCTTCCTCTCTGAAGGCCTTCACCCTAGGCCTCTTTCAGCTTTAGCCGAAGCTGCCTCAACCCTCCTCTCTTCTATATCGTCTGACCATCTCCAGAGATCCTCATTCATACCTCTTGAAGCACTGAGCCACAAAACTCTATTCATCACATCTCTACTCCTAAATTGAGGTACGGAGAGCTCCCTCCCATCAAGCATATCAGAATAAATGTGAACAGTATCAAATAGCACTCTCACCCTCACTATCTCCTTGGCGGAGTGATAAACAACAACTCCACATGGACGACCAAGTAATCTCCTTAGTCACTAGCTGACTTCTCCCTTTTGGTAGTAGTATGATGTACAACATCCGACCAAGAAGCAAACGAGTTTAGCAAAGCCACTAGTTGCCCCTCGGAGATAAGTGATGAAACCCCAAGAGAACTAACATTAACGAGCTTGGAAGAGTATCGGGGAGCCATTGCTCGAGAAAGGGAAAAAATAAATAAAAAGAGAGGGGAGTTTTGTAAGAAGCTCATGCACTCGACCCTTTGCTTATAATAATACACAAAAACCGGAACACTGCTAGGATAGTGTAGCAGCACCATTATTATAAAGCGCATAAAAAGTGTCAAATCAAACATGCGTGTCATGATACTAATATACATGGAAAAAAATAGATAAATAATTTAGTAAATAGAACACATATTTGCTTAACAATTAGTGGAACATATCCAACTGTGTATAACCTAGTATTCCACAATAAAAAAATTCATAACACTATCAGTTCTGGCTTGAGCCAAAGAATACCCCAAATGAGCTAACTGCTTAAACATTAGCACAAAACCTATACTAACAAAATCTTACTCATATCGAGTAATGAACGAGAAGCTGAAATATTTTCATGGAAGGCTGTAAATTTCGACTCTTACTGAATTCTGCTCTCCTTGAAGGCTGCCTTAAGAGCCCGAGAGGCAATTATTTCCTCTCCCCGTCGCTCAGAGCATGGGTCGCCAATATTATCATACGCACCAGCCAATGGAACCTCAAGACTACGAGGACAATGTTCAATCAAGCAAGATGACCTAGGGCCATCCAACACCTACAAGAATTTAGTTTCTTGACGCGTCAGGTCACTCCCAACAACCTCCCCAGAATGGCGTAAATCCTCAGCAGGATCACGACCAACCACTACACCAAATAGCAACACATTCCTATCAAGAGAGATTTTAAGTTTCTCCCTTTCACTAGGAGGTAGTTTCGTCACCGGATCCAAGTATGAGGTAGCAAGAGAATGAACCTTACTCCCCACCTCTCGTGCTCATGATAGGGGACGGGAAAGCCGCAAGGAAACATCTACCACATTGAACCTCTGAGCTCCACCATGAATTTCAGCCACCCATTTACCTAGTGGCGGCAGTATGAAAGCAAACCCGCTATCTCATCCCCTCTAACTGAGGATGAGCAGAGAAACAAACAGCTCTACCCAATAGATCGATCGACCTCACAACACTTCTCTCCAGCCACGCAATGCTTCTTCATGGGATAACCGCCCTCGATCCTCATGGCCCACCGACAAATTAAGTGTTATTCAAATCAGAAGAGTCCTCTCTAATCACGAAATCTAAAGACTTCATTCCAATAAAAATGCACCCATCCAAATGACTAATCTCTAGGGCAGATCTTGTTATGTCTTTCATTGATCGGATGAACAATGCTTGACTTTCCCCATCAATGGATGTAGTTGATCTCCCGCTCTCGATCTTGAACGCCACTGGTAAATATACAAGACATGCCTCAAAGGATATCTAAAAGATAAGTTCTCTGACTCCATTTATAATAAACCCTCAACAAAAAAAAAGGAGTGATGAATTATTGTACATTAATAGTTATTAATGTAATTAAATTGTTTTAAAAGATTCTCGTGTTCTTAACAATTAGTCACCATCAAGGAGCAAAAGGATCGAAGAACTTCAATATGTACATCAGAAACAATGTTGAAATGAATCGTAAAAATGATCTATGGATTGTCGATAGGCGTGTAGCTCATAACTATTTTTCAAGGACAATTTCAGGTCTCACAATCAGTTGAAAACATCCAACCTACCCAGATGGACGATATATTTCTGGGAGAGTCGTGAGGGGTATTGCCCGAATAAATTCACAAAGATCATGGTCACTAATCTGACTCGATGGTATCCTGACCTATAATCTGCATAGTCCCACATCCGCTCAGCCTCACAGCTGTCCAGCCAGATTGTAACCTTTCTACATGGCTTCCCGGCAACACCGACTACTGCCACCCGGCCTGGAGCCGGGTATTGGTGGTAGTGGATCCAACATATTGTATACGTGAGGTGAATAAAAAGCCCTCAACTTGTCCTAAAGCCTTAGGGCCCTCAAGATATAATTGTTCATTAGTGTGATCCTATAAATAGAAGGTGTTTCATAAGTAAAGGGGATATTGGCACGGTTCATAAAAAGAGGGGTGTGAGGGTTTTCTATTCTCTTTTCTTGTCTAACGCTCTATTCTTTAGGCATGTCTTCCAAATAGCTCACAAATATGATTGCAACGAACATTGTTGTAGAAGATTTCCTAGATATTGGAAACTAGATAGAAAGCAAACTAAAATATCAAGAGCAAAAAATAATATAATAAAAGCAATAATGAAACTTAACAAATTCAAATGCAAAAATTTTTATTAGGTTCACCAAATTAAATGCCATCTCTTATTGCCAGGTATAATAGATTTTATTATATTTTCATTGTGGAGAATTACATCACATTTTTAAAAAAAAACACTGCTTAAAATTAAAATATATATATACAATTTAAATCTCTTGAATATATTAGTATGTAAATATTTGTTGTTTTTTCAAAGGTGGACTCACATAAGTTCTAGAGGGCAATTGCTCGCCCACAAATTTAGATTTTTACTTACATTTGAAATCAATTTGGTCTTTTGCCCATCCTAAAAAAATCATTTTTGCCCCTCCTGAAGTATCGGTTTATCTTTCGTTGCCCTAGCCCCTCTCGTGTTTAGGATAAGGGGACAGTTTGCCTATTAAAAAAGAAAAGGCTAGTTCCACCACTGATTTTATTTGTCTTTATCCTTTGACCTCAAACAATAATGATATCTAGAGTGGATTATTTTCTTACATGGAAATAAAATTTTGCTCCACAAAATAGCATTAAAATGTTCTCATTCTACTTGTAAAATTTATAAAATATCTTTACCTATTTGAATTTGGTAAATCAGTTGGAAGATTAACATAGGTTGATAAAACGGAATATCCAAATCAGTTCAAGAATGTTAAATGCTCGTTTTGCTTTGCAGGGTGAACATAAATTTTGCACAGCTATATATATCCGTTAAATGAGACAATGATTTTATTCTTTATTTTTATTTTTATTTTGTGATAAAAACTGGTGCGAATCATGGAGAACCAAATAAATTCTAGCTCTTTTTCCAAATTTAGGAGTTAATGCCGTTTTTTACACTGATTAATGATTGACTCAAATATTTCTTGAGAAACCTCGATTAGCTATTGGGGTTTAGTGATTTGTCGTCATTAAAGATTAATTTCCCTGACCTCTAATAAAAACATTTTATGAAATACCTTCCATCCCGGATGGCGTAACATCATTTTGATTTTTTGCTCGATTAACATTATTTTCTGTAATTGAATATGAACTTTTAAATTTCTTAGTTTAACGATTAACATTTTCTATTTGAGTAAAATTTAATTTCGTACCGAGTGCTGTCATCGTTTATCGAGTTTTTATTTCACAATCCGTTGTAATCATCAAATTCCTTGTTTGCAGCCTTCCTGGTGACTTTGGTTTCGATCCACTTGGCCTTGGTATGTTTCTTAATCCATCTTAATTTCTATACAGTATTAAATATTAGAATTAGAATTTGAAATTGATTCATCTTGGAGCCTATGGCTTATATCACATGAATAAAAATATATTATTGCGCAAATACTAAGGGNAATCCATGTTAATTTCTATACAGTATTAAATATTAGAATTAGAATTTGAAATTGGTTCATCTTGGAGCCTATGGCTTATATCACATGAATAAAAATATATTATTGCGCAAATACTAAGGGGCCATTTGAGATCACTTTATATTTTTAATTTCTAATTTAGGGCATTTACGAACATAATCCACAACACTTGTCTTTATTTATCTTACACTTAAACTTTATTATTTAAACATAAAACACTCAAATATTTAATATTACATTAGAAGCAACAGTACCACCGCTTCATAAAAGTGAATTGCACTATTTCATGCATATATTTAAAGCAGCAAAATCTTATGTATGTAAGTATGAATTTTTTTCAATGAGATATGTAAATATATTAGAATTTTGTGCTAAGTATGTAAATTTTTCTTTTGTACACCGAAAATATGACCACACGAATCTCGAGAAAATTCAACAGATCTAGTTTATGAACACTAATGACACTTTATCGAAATAGTCAAAAGACAAAAATACCAATCGTCACTTCCTTCGGTTGGAACCCTGAGACGACCAAACGGAAGCACAATTGAACGAATGAATCGAAGGCAATTAATCTGAGGAACTATCGATCTTGACCATCTCCCTCTATTGATTCTATAATTCTTCACAAAAATGATTAGAGGGCACCCCACAAAGCACCTTCTTGATTCTTTGAGAAGGTCCCTGGTCTAAGGAGAGTTGCCCGTCATATCGATAGTAGAACCTCTACTCAGGATTTCATTGAGACGATCGACGATGACCTGTCAGAAGAAGAAGGTATCCCAATCGCCTGAAGGTTTTCAACAGAATGACAAGATTAACGAGTCATTAAATGCCCCTCTTCAAGTAGTTATAGATACGAAACAATACCAATGTCGGCTACGAATATGAAAGTATCTCAGCGTTAGTTATAAATATGAAACTTTGTAATAAAGACTTGTAGCATCTTTATTAAAATAAGGATATACTTGTAATTTTACTATATGCCCCTAAAATCTATAAAAAGGGGATCATTTATCTAATAAATGACTAGTGTGTTATCTCTCTCAAAACTTATATTCATGTGTTCCTAATCTCTCTCCCCCCCTCTTTTTTCTCTCTATTTTTCTCATTTGTCCAATTCTCTGTACCTTGGTTGTGCTCCATAAAGTTTATTTGGATTCAATATTATAAAAACTGTGGTGAGTGTGGAATCATATCATCAACAAGAAGAGAAGCATGTCATAAAGAAAGAACTCATTTTACACACATCTAAAAATAGAGGATGTATGAGAATTTGTGCAATAAAAAACTAAAGAACTCTGAGATCAAATGACAGGTTATATGGCAAAATTAACCTGCATGTTACTTGAGGGAAGAGCACAAACTACCTAGGAACATAACCCTTCAAAAGAACCCAAACTCCAAGGCTACCAAATGGCTCAAGGAGCAGAAAGAACGGAAGATTCCCATTACCAAGATAATGGTTGGACTACACCAAGGGTCAAGGCATGATTATGGGAAATGGAGGTCTACCGTCAACTGAGGATGTGTTCTCCAAGTAGATAATTGATGTTGAGCCACCGGAAAAGTTGAAACTTTCATCTTTTGAATCCTACAAGGATAAAAGTTATCTGCCCGACCACATAGCTTCCTTTGAGTCAGCCGTCTATGTTTGCAAAATCCTTTATGCACTAAGATGTCAGGCATTCTACACCACTCCGAGGGATTCAACCCTTCAGTGAATTTAAGAAGATGTTGACGAAATAGTTTGCTAGATCCTAAAAGCTTCTTAAAAACTCACAGGCATTGTGACACGCCTAGCAAGGGTCAAATGAGAACCTTTGTTCGTATGTCTCTCAGTTCCAGAAAGAAATACTGGATGTACGAGATTTGGAGCCCGCGATAGTACAACCACCTAGTTCTAAGGTCTGATAAGCAAATGACTCAAATATTTTCTTGGTAGATGACAATCTAATGACCTAGCTGAACTCTTGGAGTTAGCCAACCACAACATTAATGCTGAAGTGTGTGTTCACTCGCTCTATCGGAAAGGTGAACAATCTGACCGCCACTTTCGGAAGAGGGCCTCTTTAGATGATGGATGGAGGTTGAAGGATGATCTGTGACCTAAACGTGAAGAGAGTCGGCCACCTCATGACGATTGAGAGGTTGAAAAATGTATTGAAGCAGACATCGCTAGTCAAACAACCGATCATCGAACAATCAAGAAACACGAAAACCTAGTCAGTTGAGTATTTCAATGATGGAGTTAGTGGAGGCCATACAAGATAATGAGTACTTCAAAAATCATCCATTGATGAGAACTAGAGCAAGATCTATAAATTCCAAAAGGACCATGAAAACCACATAGAGGATTTCAAATACCTCTAAAATACGATTGACGAGTTAATCTAAGTTAGAAATCTCATGGAGTTCATTCTCCCACAGGAGTTGACCCAATGACAGGGGAAATCCCCAATAAATGTTGACTTTAAGGAACCTATATGAGCCACTTATATCCAAGTTGCAAGGATTGTGCCAGCCATCTTAGTAGGAGACTCAATCAGGTAGGGAAATCATATGAGGCTCCAAATGAGGGAACTTTATGATGTCACTTTTTCTTTGAACTTAGAGCCTCAACCGTTGATTGTTTTCACTGACACAGATTTTCCTACAAAGGGGAATCCGTACATTGATGTCATTGTGGTCACGATAATGATAAAAAATTACTTGATGGATAGTATTTTAGTTAACACTGATAATTTTTAGAATATCATGTTAAAGCCAATCATTGATAAGATGCATTTATCAATTAACTGATTGGCGCAACTGACTAGCCCACTTTATGATTTTTCTGGAGAGCAAAAAGAAGCTCTGAGCATAATAGGGCTATCTATGTTTGAGAGGAAGGTGACAACGAATTCACCAACATGAAGGACTTCCTAGTGGTTAATGCACCACCAACTTATAATGTTATCTTCAGTCACCCACAACTCATTAATTTTAAAGTTGTGGTCTCCACAGACCACGTTATGGTAAAGTTTTCATATGAGATGAGATAGTTACCATTTAAAGCAACATGGAGCAGTCTCAAAAATTCTACCTTCGAACAGATGATATTGTGGAACATGAATCATTCAACATTCACAAGTAGTGAGAGGGCAAAAATAACAAAAAAAATTATAGAGATTTTGTTCATCGACTGAGCGCCATTTACATTTTTCCTAAGTTGTGAAGTTGACACAGAAATTGGTTGATTCAATCTCTTCCAGAGCATCAGGATGATTTTTTTCCTCATCAACTATTAAAATGTTCATCATTCTTATCTACATAGTGTGCCACAGTCTGAACATTAATCCAGTCGCCCGACTGGTAAAGCAAAAGTTGAGAAAATCGGCCATGTTGTTAGTCGTATCGATTAATGGAGTGGTGCCAAAAATCACGAATGCGGGCTACATTTGAGAGGTACAGTATCCAGTATGGGTCTCCAATCTAATCATTGTTTAGAATTTGAATGGAAAATGGAGAGTGTACATGAACTTCATTGCCCTAAATAATAATTGCTCTAAAGACAGCTACCCTCTACCAAGGATTGACTCTCTGGTAGATTTAGCAGTAAACCATTCTTTGATGAGCTTCCTAAACACTTTCACCGGCCATTATCTGATTAAGATGCATCTGGCCAAAGCAGACAAAATGACATTCACTATGACTAAATGAATGCACTGTTATGAGGTAATGTCCTTTGTGCTAAAAAACGTTAGGCTACTTACCAACATCTAATAGATGTATTCTTTTCAAATTAAAAAGAAAAAAAATATTGAAGTTTATGTAGATGATGTTTAAGTCAAAATTTGGTCAGCTGAACAACATATAACTGATCTAAAAGAAATATTACAAATGCTCAGAAAATATTCAATCAAACTAAATCAACAAAAATGTATGTTTTGTTCTTTTGCCGACAAACATCTAAGATACCTCCTGACGCTTGAAGGTTTAAAACTAATCTGGAAATTACAAGCATTGTTGAATATGCTCTCTCCATGGAACACTAAGGAGGTGCAAAAGCTAGTCAGCTGGATAACGTTGCTTAGTCGGTTCATTTTGATGTAGGAAAACAAATGTCTAGCATTCATTAAAATAGTATGGAAAGCCAAAAACATTGAATGGTCTTTTGAATGTGAGCAAGTGTTAAAGAGTCTAAATCAGTCGCTAGCCTCACCACTGCTACTATAATACCCAAAACCAAAGGAAGAACTCTCTATTTTTGGGAGACAGGCTCAAAGTCAACAAATCAATCTTTGTTCAGAAGGAGGCAAGAAGGTAATTCTTAATATTCTAAACTAGTTAGGTTTTTAAGAGCACTGAGGTCAAGTACCCTATCATGAAAAAGTTAAGATTTGTTCTAATTGCCTCCGCTCAAAGGCTCCAACAATATTTATAGATGCATCCAATCAAGTTCATTATTGATCACCATCTCAAATATGTGCTCACTAGGCCAAAAAATTCTAGTCAACTCATGATGTGGACTGTAGAGCTCAGTGAATCGATAACACATTCATTCCATGAATTGTGATTAAAGCTCAAGTTGTAGCAGAACTTCTAATAGGTTTTTCCAAAAATTGGCGAACCAAGTGAAGAATCTACAACAAGCAACTGAATCTAGACTTGTACATCGATGAAGCCTCAAGTTAGGTGACAACAAGATTCAGACTAACATTGAGTATTTTGAAAAGAGAGCATCTCTACCATTTAGTCATTCTCAAGTTCTATGTCACCAACAATTATGTGAAGTATGAAGCACTAATAGCCAACCCACGTCTAGCTTACGTAATGGTCGTTCTACATCTTCTATAGAAATTACATTCATAACTAGTAGTAAATCATATTAATGGAGGATTCATGGTCAGAGACAAAATGTCAGAGACAAAATGTCGACAAAAGACTTGAATAAAGATAAGGCGGAGATATGGAAGTTTGCCAACTTTAGGATCGAGCATATCAATTTGGAAGAAAATAAAGTGGGCAAAATTTCTATCCAAGAGCATTTTCTTCGAGGATGGGATGCTCAAGAGGCATCTCTGGTTGACTATTGAAGAGCCATGGCCATGAAGGTAGAAGCTGAGAAAACAAAGAGTTAAATGGATCCTTAAATCCAGTATCTAAAAATTGCAAAGATCTTTGAAGAAATGACCAATTCAAATTTAATTTTTCACAATACAAGGCAAAATTTTCAAAGATTATGTGTTAAGGAAAAAGAGGTGGATGAAATTGCTTTGAGTGCACTCTAAGTATTGTGGGAGTTATTCTTGAGGAAAATTTTTGGCCATTGGGTTCATTAGTAAGGCTATTTCTAGTTGACCCTAACGAAAGATGCAAAGAATATTTTCAGTAGATGTGAACAGTGTCAGAAACCATGCCCCACTACAACAGTAATTGATCCATAGACTACAATTAATTATCATTTTTTGGGCTTTCGCCATCTTGAGGATTGATATCCTAAGGACTTTTGCTTCTTCAAAAGGCCAATGCAAATTCCATTTAGTCGTTGAGGACTGATTTTTATTGGATTGCAGTATAGACCCTTGATCAGATTACTATGAATATTTTTTGAACTTTATCTTGACACACATTATCTGCTGATATGACTTACCCTTGACACATATTACTAATAATAGAACATAATTCCCTGATTAATGAGTAAAATATGTATTCCAAATTTAGCGAGTTAGCATTTAATTCACATTTGTACATTTTCCCTAGATAAATGGACAAATAGAGGCTTTAAGCAAGATAAATTTAAATATACTAAGGAAAAACGTGGAAAAGTAAAAGGAAATTGGATGAACTTATTTTCGTTTATCCTATGGGTCATTTGAACAATCCCATCATAAGTGACTGGGAAAACTTTTTACATACTTTCCCATGGAGCGGCAGCAATATTGTAAAGGAATTAGAATTACTACAGTCAAAAGGTTATCATAGCCATCACATTTGATGAGGAGAATCTCACCAACTGGTAGGAGGTAAATGATGAAGGATGATGCGCATGCTCAACCTACTAAAAAAAGATCGAACCGATGTAGCTCTCTAGCATGAAGAACTTAAAAGGGGGACTACTCGATACAACAACAAGATTGTCTAAGAGAAAAATTTACATACGGTGACCTGGTGTCGGTTAGGATTTGGTCGCCAGTTGCATTGTAGTTTTGAAAAATAGTTTTGTGTGTGTGTGTGTGTGTGTGTGTGTGTGTGTGTGTGTAATTTTGAAAATATAATTTTAATTTTTAAAATGAGACTAAAAAGATCTCATACATTTTAATAGTTTAAATAATCGAGAAAAATACTATTGTAATGCACTTTTTTTTTAAGGAATAGGCATATTACTTGACAACGGGCTTGATTAAATAAAATAACAAATTTATTACATTCATTTAGCCTGTGAACATTTTATGTGTGACTGACAAGTTTCCTTATGTGATATAAAGATTAGATAAGGTTTATATTACCTAGGTTCTTTAGTTTCCTATATAGGCAAACCCCATATAGTTAATTACTTTTTAAATGACCGAAGTCACTTATAAAAACTCTCAATAATGATCAAAAGTCTTTGTGTACAAGATTTCAAAGTCGAGGTTTTCAAGTTAGGACATGAAAAGTCAAGTAGGAAATGATTAAAAAATAGTTATTTTAGGAGTCAAAGGAGTATTAAAGTAGGGGATGTCACAGATCCGAGGAATACCTCAAAGACTTCCTAAACTGTTCCTTTGTTCGGATTTATATTTAAACATGATGTTTTTAATGTTATATTCCTGCTAATTTATTATTTAGAGCATACATCTGTACGATATTCGCTCATGCAAATAGCTTGGAAGCTAGGACGACGACCTTAGAGTCCTAAGAGAGTTAAGAATAATTGTGTATGAGCCTAAAAGATGAGGTGAGGACTTATGTCAAACTAGGTAGAGGACCTCAAATTCCTATGGATCTGTTATTCAAGTCTAAGGAATGGTTTTGCTGATGTAGATATTGTTTCATGTCGGGTATTGATTCTTCAGTGAAGATCCTTTATCATTCGCTTACAGCCTCGTCGTGAGGGCTCCATGTTTAGGGTTTATATGTGAACATGTAATTAATGTTGGGTCCTGTGGCCTGCTGCAGTGTACCTCCTAGCATTTGTGCTACTGTTCTTTACCCAAGGGACCTTGCAAGTATTATAAATGCTAATAGATGTAAAATAAACATGCATACCTGGGATTCCTGCAGCTGGTGCAAGGTTAGTACAACATACTATAGTAATGTGCCAAAAATTTAAACAATTTGTGAGAACATCTGAGGAAAATAAAAACAATTCATAGGAAGGGCCAAGTGAGTAAAACAAAACATGATGTCACATATAGAAGATTGAGGTTGGGTGTAAGAATTTAAGTATTGGGTGAGCTCATAGTTGGACTGTGTGCTTTACAGCTAAACCTTGGGTAGAAGCCACCAACCAAATGATTTAAGAAGGGTAATTACTGACCTCAATTAAAGTGATTAACAAGTAAAATTTTATAGGATAACATCTAGAATCCCTAATTTTTCATGCATATAAAATTAAACATTTACTCGATGGTTAAAAATAGTTGTGTCAAAAGAAAAGCTTTTTTTTGTTATGTTGTGTTTATATAAATATTTGGGCAAATTAGATAGTCCACAAGTTAATTATTCTGATAGGACTAGAACTTTTGACAACCTAAGAAAGTCACGAGCAATCTCTTACCGAAAGTTGGTGAATAGTATCCTCAGTCTTAGCGCCTCTCCGAAGATCGTTGAGGTAGGAGATGTTCTAACATCTGACTCTTTGCACGCATAAGTCTTTTTATCATCGCCCTTACCACCAAGACCATCCAACTTATATCAGCCAGATGATCTAAATGTGTCGTTTGAAATGTTCCCAATTGCCCACAACAGTTTAGACACTTTATTCAAGGCCCATCACCCTTGAGCACTGTGCTTTACTGTAGGATAGGTAGTGACACAATTTTCATTAATAATTTAAGTTGAAAGGGTCCCGAGTCGTATCTCGGTATATCCCTAAAGTTTTGAGGATGATTTTCTTCAATAAGTTTATTTAAGCCAAAATGTCCAATATTTTGTAAAGGTGTTCAAGGAATGAGCCAAACAACTTTAGAATCATTTGGACCTTTTTAAGCTCATTTGGTCTTACTATATTGTTAAATTGATCGACCCTAATTAAGTTAAAGTTTTCATTTCAATGTTTTGAATTATGCTCAATTTTCATGTTTCAATTAACCCATGAGTGGCAAGTAGTCACTCCTTTGGTTTTATGTTTGAGATTTATGTGGGTAGTCACTCCTATGAGTGAGCTTGATTGCTTAAGGGAATTTAATTCTCTCTTCTCAATTGAGCTTGAGCTTGTAGTGCTTTAGGAATGTTTATGATAACTTATTTTTAATTTTTTAATCCTCTTTATATGATGTGAGATCAGACCTAGCTCACTGCAAGCTCTTGGAACTTTTAAGGATAAATTTATATTTTTGAAAAAATTCTTTAAAATGTGTTTGATTCTTATTGAAAGATTAAATTATGCTTAATCATTGGTTTGGGGCTTCAAATAAGTGGANCTTGAAATCGCTTTGAATCCAAGATCTTCAAGCCCTAAATCAAAATTTTCATTTTTTAAGAGGAGGTGGATGATGAATAGTGGCGATTGACTGGTCAAAATTGCAGTTAAAAGTGTTTTTTCGGGATCTCGCTGTCTACAAGGTCTTCAGCGCTGTCAGCAAGATCTATTGAATTAAATAGCCTAAGTCTCAGGAAAAATCCACCGTCGGTGGCGTCGATGGCGCCGTTGACGAGATTTTCAAAATTGGTTCAATTTCCAATTTTTTGCTATTTTGATCAATTTCAAGCCTCGACGACATCCATTCAATCATTCTAGACATAAATTTTAAGTGATTAAATGATGTACTAACCCAAATAAACATTCCCAAAACAAAACCTTACAATTATATATAAATTCCAAGAGTTAAAATACACGTTACATGACACACATATATTTTGTATTTTCTAAACCTCAATAAATCAATTCAGTGTCGCAATCCAAGCCACAACACTCTAAACACTGAAAACAAACATCCTATGCTCAATCTCAACTATATTGAGATCTAAAAATAGATTTAGAAAGTGACCTAAGCACACAAGTTCAAATCAAATCACACACTTAGACATACAGGTGGCAAAGTAAATCTACTGCTCTTCCAATTTTG
The DNA here is from genome assembly GCA_002079205.1 of Phalaenopsis hybrid cultivar. Taxonomy (NCBI): domain Eukaryota; kingdom Viridiplantae; phylum Streptophyta; class Magnoliopsida; order Asparagales; family Orchidaceae; genus Phalaenopsis; species Phalaenopsis hybrid cultivar. The sequence continues at coordinate 527,192 of JXCR01149147.1, forward strand.
TGCTTGTTTCTCCTCTGATATCACTCATTGATTGACCATGAACGAAGAGGTTATAGAAGAGTCGATATGGGAATTCTTCAGTAGAGTCATTTTCTATCAATCCCGTCTTCCTCATCAATCGTATCAAACTTCCTTCAAAATGTCCGAAGTGATCAAAATGCTCTTTCATCCTCTAGTCTAGATGATCAAAAAAATCAGAGATATTGTTAATTGCATTCATAACATTTTGCACCTCTTTTCTCCAGTTTCTGATTCTGCACAGGATCACTAGTGTCTTGTCCGGAATTAAAGGCTGAATAGAAAGTGAATTTTTAGACGATTGATCCACCATAATAGTCATATCATTCTCATCTTCATTGGCTGGGAATTTATCGATTGGGTCCAAAGGCTTCCAAAGTAGAAGTACTTTTTCCCAATTCTCATAAGATACTTGGAAATGACTGCAAAGTAAGAAAATTGTTGAAGGATGTCCAAGCTCATAAGTTGGTCCATGAACAATCACGCCCAAAACAGACTTCACAATTATCGATCCAATATCGATCGGCAATCCCATTTGGATGCAGTAATTCAGAATAGCACTTTCCTTAGTAACTTTACTGATCTTCATCGTCGGTAATACTTTTGCAGAAATGAAGAAGTGCCATTGTTTATAAACGGGGTTTAGAAGTGTCACAGAAAAACTAACATACCCGTTTTCTCTCATTTCTCAGTCTTCAGTCTCGTCCGTCAAATATTGGTATATCTCATTCATTAGCTTTCTTGTCAAGATGAAGTTGGAATAATGGCAGACAGGAACATTCTCTATCATATATAACTCATTAATTCATGCAAGAGTAAAAGTTATCCATCTACCTCTCACATAGACGACTCTCTGGTTGATTCCATGCAAATTAGCATAAAACTCTTTCACCACAGGATTGACTACGACGGTTGTAGTGTAGCACAACACTTCCCATCTTCGTCGCACAATCATCTCTTCAATTTCCATCAAAGGATTGTTCAATCCTCAATTCATGAATCCTCTTTCTTTGATTAATCTCCTCTTTATCAGCATTTTGTTGAAGATTTGTTGCACCTTGGAACTAATGAGCTTTTACCTGTTAAACACTCAAAATCTATGGTTTTCAATGGAATTGGACGCCATGAGGATGAATTTGTTGGAATTTAAATTCATTTTTGGGGTAATACAAACTTAAGAACCCAATTTGGAAGTTTATAGGGAGCCTAAAACTGTCAAAACCCGTCATTTCAAACATCAAAAATTGTCATCCCACCATTCTCGCTGTCAGTGGCGTCGATGGCGCTGTCAGCAAGCCTTTAGAATTAATTGCATGGACTCTCAAAAAAAATCCATTGTCGGCGGCATCGAGCCCACCGTCGGCGCCCAAGGCAAAAATTTCACAGTTTCGCTCTGGTCCGAATGAGTCCAATTTTCTCTATTGTCCAATTTTTATGATGATTCAAGGGTAAATATGAGTAGTAGAGTTCAATACTACCACAAACTAAAGATAATTTCAAATAAAAACACTATAATTGCAATAAAAATAAAGATAACTATGGGTTGCCTCCCATAAAGCACTTGGTTTAACGTTGTCAGCCCGACATATTCAGGTATCAGTCAGGTTGACTAACCATTAAAACCTCTTTAAAATTTGGTCTTTTACCCTCAAAATAAGGCTTTAATCTGTGTCTATTTACTTTAAATCTATTCCCAGTCTTTTGATCTTCAATTTCAACAGCTCCGTAAGTATAAACTTGAGTCATAGTAAAGAATCCTAACCAACAAGACTTCAATTTTCTAGGGAATAACTTCAGCCTTGTATTGTAAAGCAAAACTTCTTGTCCTAGTTCAAAGTTCTTCTGATTAACTTTCCGATCATGTAATAACTTCAGTTTCTCCTTATAAATTTTATCGTTATCATAAGATTCATTTCTTAATTCTTCCAATTCATTCATTTGTAACAATCTCTTCTCACAGCATCTTTCAAATTATAATTGAATTCTTTAATCGCCCAATATGCTTTATGCTCCAATTCTTACAAGCATCTTTCAAATTATAATTGAATTCTTTAATCGCCCAATCTGTCATTATCATAAGACTCATTTCTTAATTCTTCCAATTCATTTAATTATAACAATCTCTTCCTTATAAATTCTATCGTTATCATAAGACTCATTTCTTAATTCTTCCAATTCATTTAATTGTAACAATCTCTTCTTACAGCATCTTTCAAATTATAATTGAATTCTTTAATCGCCCAATATGCTTTATGCTCCAATTCTTACAAGCATCTTTCAAATTATAATTGAATTCTTTAATCGCCCAATCTGTCATTATCATAAGACTCATTTCTTAATTCTTCCAATTCATTTAATTATAACAATCTCTTCTTACCAATATCTTTCAAATTATAATTGAATTCTTTAATCGCCTAATATGCTTTATGCTCCAATTCTACTATTTCAAATTATAATTGAATTCTTTAATTGCCTAATATGCTTTATGCTCCAATTCTACTGGTAAGGATTTCTTAATTCTTCCAATTCATTTAATTGTAACAATCTCTTCTTACCAGCATCTTTCAAATGTTCTTTCAATTCATTTAATTGTAACAATCTCTTCTTACCAGCATCTTTCAAATTATAATATCTTTAATCGCCCAATATGCTTTATGCTCCAATTCTACTGGTAAGTGACAAGTCTTTCAAAAAATCAGTCTTAATTCATTCAATTGTAACAATCTCTTCTCACCAGCATCTTTCAAATTATAATTGAATTCTTTAATCACCCAATATGCTTTATGCTCCAACTCTACTAGTAAGTGACAAGTCATTCCAAAAAACAGTCTGTAAGGAGTCATTCCAATAGGAGTTTTATAAGCAGTCCTGTAAGCCTATAATGCGTTATCCAGTCTAGTAGACCAATCTACACTACTAGGGTTTACAATCTTCTCAAGTATTTGTTTAATCTCTCTGTTAAAAACTTTAGCTAACCCACTAGTTTGAGGGTGATAGGAAGTAGAGATTCTATGAATAATATTAAACTTTTCTGNACCCGACCTATTAAGGTGTCATTTAGGTTGACTGATTGTTAAAACCTCTTTAAAATTTGGTCTTTTACCCTCATAATATGGTTTTAATCTGTGTCCATTTATTTTAATTCTTTTTCTCATCTTCTGATCTTCAATTTCAATAGCTCCGTAAGTATAAACTTGAGTCACAGTAAAATCCTAACACACAAGACTTAAATTTCCGAGGAAATAACTTCAGCCTAGTGTAGTAAAGTAAAACTTCTTGTCCTGGTTTAAAGTTCTTCTAGTTAATGTTCCGATCATGCCATAACTTTAGTTTCTTCTTATAAATTATGTCGTTATCATAAGTCTCATTTCTTAATTCTTCAAATTCATTTAATTGTAACAATCTCATCTTACTAGCATCTTTCAAATTATAATTGAATTCTTTAATTGCTCGATATGCTTTATGCTCCAATTCTACTGGTAATGAAAAATCTTTCCAAAAATCAGTCTGTCAAGAGTCATTTCAATAAGAGTTTTATAAGCAGTTCTATAGGCACATAATGTGGTATCCAGTCTAGTGGATCAATCTATTCTATTAGGGTTTATAGTCTTTTCCAAGTATTTGTTTAATCTCTCTATTAGAAACTTCAGCTAACCAACTGGTTTGAGGATGATAGGCAGTAGAGATTTGATGAATAATATTAAATTTTTCTGTCAATCTCTGAATATATTTATTCCTAAAATGGGATCCTCCATCAGTGATAATCATTATAGGCATTCCATATTTAGTGAAAATATATTTCATTAAAAATCTTGAAACACTTATAGCGTCACAACGAGGTAAAGCTTGTGCTTCAATCCACTAAGAAATGTAGTCCACTGCAATTAATATATTTAAGTTTCCAAATGAAGGAATAAATGGTCCCATAAAATCTAATCCACAAAAGTCAAAGATCTCAACTTCTAACATGCAAATTAGAGACATTTCATTTCTTCTAGATATATTGCCTACTCATTCACATCGATCATAAGTCTTTAGGTATCTATAAACATCTCTAAAGATAGTAGGCCAATAAAATCCAGCTTGTAAAATTTTATAAGCAATCGTTGTCCTCCAAATTCAGAATTATGACATTTCTGAATGATTGGCTCAGTTTCTTCATATCCCAAAGTGTCCTCCAAATTTAGAATCATGACATTTCTGAATGATTAGCTTAGTTTCTTCATAAGGTACACATCTCCTCATAATCAGATCCTTACATTATTTATATAAATATTCATTTCAAAAATATGCTTTCGCATCATGAATGAACTTCCTTTGTTGTGGCAATATAAGCATAGTTGGCAAAATATCACTTACAATATAGTTAACAATATCAGCATACAATGATATTTTCCAATCATTAATATTACAAAGTTGTTCATCAGGGAAACTGTCTGTAATTTTGTTATCAGTGTCAGATGATTCTTGGTTTTATAATCTTAACAAATGATCAGCAATTTGATTATTAGTTCCCTTTCTATCGATAACCACAAGATCAAATTCTTGCATAAAAAATATNGAATAAAGACTGGGAATGTCGCGCTGACAACATTAAACCAAGCGCTTTGTGGGAGGCAATCCATAGTTATCGTAGTTTATTCAGTTTTTATATTTTACTTATATCAATATACATGTGCTTCTATAAATTCCCTGTATTTGAGAAATTTGACGTTGAGAAAATATTTAAAAACCTCTTTATTTACCTAATTGCATGGAAAAATTGAGAATTTATTAGACTGAAATTGAAATGGCAAGTTTTTTGGAGCTGGCGCTTGATACGCCAGATTGGCGCCTGATGCACCATTTTTAGAGAGCTGGTGCATGATACGCTAGAATCAATGCTTGAAGTTCTGCGATGATAAAAATGACTTAAAAGGTTTTAAATGGTGGTTTTCGCGGGTTCTTCTCAATAAAACTCCTAAAAACTAATTCCAAAGTCAATTTTAAGGGGGGAAATGAGAGGAAATTTACAAGTTTTCAATTCCAATGGCGTCCCACTCTAAAAGTTCCACTGGATTTAGAATATTCAACTGAAGAAAGTTTGTCAGTTTTGATGCGCAGTAGTTACATTATTGTGTTCTTGTGACGAAGGGGCTAATCATAGAAAAGGGGTTTGTGAATTGAGGATTCAACGCATCAAGTACTCGAGTAGAAGAGATTATTGCACAAAGACGATGGGAAGTGTTTTATTATTCTATTGTTGTGGTAGTTGTCCTTATGGTAAAAGATTTTTATGTAAATCTTCATGGAATCAACCAAGGAATTATCTATGTGTGAGACAAGTTTATTTAATTCACTCCTTCAAGAATAAATGAGGTTTTTATGATTGAAAATGTGCCTGTCGGCGTTATTTTTGGTTGGATAGTTGCCCGTAAGAAGTTGTCGGTCACCAGAATCGAAATCCTGTCGCCCGCTTCGGAAGGACGTTTTAATTTACATATATATTTAGTTTTAGAAAAATATGAAATCAAACTGACCTCATATTTTTCATAGTTTAAATGAAAGAGCACTATACCTCAAATTCTCCATCTACCCCAAAGGATAAATACAAAACTTGAGGATGTCTGCGAAACTATTTTATTTGCTGACAATTTCGCTTATTTAACATAAAGGATTAAATAGAGTTTATATTTAGCATATGACATCCTCAATTAATTTTAGTACTATATAAATGTTATGATCTATTGCAGTTATATTTTAATTCAGAAATACTATAAGTTTGATTTAGATAAATATCATAGTGAGATTTTCAGAAAAAAATTCAAGTAATTGAATTAACTTTGTAGCCATCAGATTATCTAGTCGTCAAGTTTTAAGAGTTCTAGTTTTCTATTTATTTCAAGAATGACTATAGATTGNCCACAAAATATAGCTACCTGAATTAAATTCACTACATAAAATCATATTAATAATTTTTGAAAATAATTAAATAGAGGACATCTAATAGTTAATCTTTTTCTTCCCTCCCCCAAACTTAAATTTTTTAATATAAAATAATACAGGTGAAAAGAAAAACTCTAAATATAAATCATACCTCAGCATTTTAGCATTTTCATCATTCTGAAATTTTTACAGTCCTCAAAATTTCTACTTTACCTGGTCTGTAACATTAGGAGCTTTCTAAACATAAATCATTAGAGAAACTGCTGGGTAATAAAATTTTGAAATAAGTACAAAACTAAAACATTAACAAACACAATATTTTACTAACACATCCACAATACTAAACAAAACAATTACAATTAAAATGCAAAATAAAAATCACATATGTGATTCACAAAGTACTAATCAACCTCCATTATACTACACATGCAAATTTTAACTACCACACTAACATTTAAAATAATAATTAAAAATTATTCTATTACAACATAACAATAAAAATCAAAGTACAAAGGCATACAAACATCCATTTCTATTATAAGAGATTAAAAAAAAGTACAAGTACAAGTACATCAATTACATTCAGATATCAAAATCCTAAACTATGTCTTCGTCTCCTCGATCAGCAGTTGGATTGGGTTGATACTAAGTATATCGGGGGCACTCATGAAAAGTAACATCAGGCTCACCTCTGTAGTGTCGGGCCTGAGCTTCGTAATAAGCTGTCTTAAAATTTTAATGCCTCTGAAGGTACTCACTATCATAATCATGTCAACGTTCTAAACCTCCAATCCTTTCATTTATTAATTCTATACTCTTCCGCTGCAAGGTCAACTCATTCATCAAGTCAGTTAGAGTAGGAGAACTAGAAGGTGGAAGGTCATAACTTGTAGAGGGAACATCTCTACTAGTAGAAGGTTCTTTACTCCTCCCAATTCTCCATTTCTCATAGGATTCATAAGTTTTCAAATTAGCTTTACTAATGGATTTTATAGGGTAAACCCATTCCTCATCACCTCCAGCTTCCACTCCAGAAAGTTGGCAAAGTGCATAAATGAGGCCAGGATGTCCTGAACCTCCACTTGTTTCACTCCTTGTTGTAGTCAATATATTCTTAAAAATGATCCTCCCCATATTTATATTTCTATTATTTTGAATACAAAAATTCAGAATAGCTCTATCTCTAGTTACCTCACTATGGTGATAAGTTGATAACAGAGTAGAGGAAATAAAATAGTGCCACGCTTCAGAGGTGGAATTTAACATGGAAGCAGAAAAATTTACCCGTTCTCATTGCTTAATCTTCCACGTTCCTTTCCCATCAGATGAGAAAGTTAATCACATCATTCAGGGGGCCTTCCATCGTATTGAAGGATTCATAATGGCAGCTGTAAGAGTCTGGGACTTCGTAAAAGATGTTAATGCGGTCGACATTAAATTCAACAGGAAATGCTTGCACTTGAACGATTCCATCTTCAGAATAGAATACGTTAGCATATAATTCTTTCACAATATTTGCAGTAGCTTTATTGGTGGTGTAACAGAAGTTTTCCCACCTCCGCTCGGTAATAACTAGTTCAATTTCTCCACCCGGACTCTCAAAAACTCGATCTTGTATACACTTCTTTCCTTCAAACACTGAAATAAATCTCGATTGAGCCTTCACATTCACGAAGCGAGAATCGACGAACTCAAGTCGTCTCTTTTTTCGTGGAGCCATTTCAATCTAATCACAATTATAGAAAAATTCCAAAATATACTTCAAATATGCAAATAATGGCTTCCAGGAGTAATTCTATGAGTTCAACACTAAGCTCTATGAAATTCTTCTCAATATTTTCTTCACATTCTCAAAATTTTTGGATCTCCTCAATGTGGAAGAATTTCATGGTGAAAATCAAATATTTTTAACTTGGAGTGAAGCTCTTACCTAGAGATGATCAAATTATGTCTAAATGCCTTGAAATCGCCTCCCAATCCAAGATCTCTAAAGCCTTAGGTCAAAAATCACATTTTTCAGAGGAAGGGGATGATGAATAGCGGCGGTTGACTGGTCAAAATCGCGATTAAAGGTGTTTTTTCGGGATCTCGCCGTCGGCGGGGGATTCGGGGTCGTCGCTACTCTCTAAGTCTCGGGAAAAGTCCACCATCGGTGGCATCGAGGGCGCCGTCGGTGGGCTCTATTGATTTGGTTCAATTCTCAATCAATTTCAAGCCTCAACGACATTCGTTCAATCATTATAGACATACTTTTAAGTGATTAAATGATGTACTTATCACAAATAAACTTTCACAACACAAAACATCACAATATTTTTAAGTGATTAAATGATGTACTAACACAAATAAACATTCACAACACAAAACATCACAATTGTATAAATTCCAAGAGTTACAATTTACGTTACATAACACACCTAAGTTTGGTATTTTCTCAACCTTAATTCAGCGTCGCAATCCAAGCCACAACACTCAAAACACTGAAAACAAAACATCCTATGCTTAGTCTCAACTATACAGAGATCTAATAACATAATTCTAAAGCAAAGCAAATGCAAAGTTCAAATCAAATTATATACATAGGCAGACAGATAACAATATAAATCTACTATTCTTCAAGTTCGGTATTAGATTCTCCTCTGAGTTCACCCATTGATTGCATATGTACGAAGAGGTTATAGAAGGGTCGGTATGAAAATTCTTCAGTATAATCCTATTATATCAATTTCATCCTCCTCATAAGCCGTATCAAATTATCTTCTATATGTCCAGAGTGAGAAAAATGTTCTTTCATCCTCCAATTTAGATGATTGAATAAATCAGAGATATTATTAATTGCATTCATGACATTTTGTACCTCCTTCTCCAATTTCTTAATTCTGCGCATGATCACTAGAGTATTGTCCGAAACTAAAGGTTTGATCGGTAGTGAATTCTGAGATGATTGATCTATCATAATAGTCATGTCATTTTCATCTTCAAAAGCTGGGAATCCCTCAGTTGGGTCCAAAGGTTTCCAAGGTAGAAGTACATTTTCCTAATTTTCATAGGATACTTGGAACTTACTGCAAGTGAGAAAATTTTGGAAGGGTTTCCAAGCACATAAGTTGATCCATGAACGATCAGGCCCAAAACCGACTTCACAATTATTGATCCAATATCAATCGACAATCCCATTTGGATGCAATAATTCAAAATAACACTTTCTTTAGAAACTTTACCGATTTTCATTGTCGGTAACAGTTTCACAGAAATGAAGAAGTGCCAGTATTTCAAAACAAGATTTAGGAGTGTCGCAGAAAAACTAACATACCCGTTTTCTCTCATTTATCAGTCTTCAGTTTCTTCCTTTAAATATTGGTAAATCTCATTCATTTGGTTTCTTGTTGGGACAAAGTTGGAATAATGGCAGACAGGAACATTCTCGATCATTTATATTCATTGATCCATGCAGGAGTGAAAGTTATCCATCTACCTCGCACATAAACAACTCCCTTGTTGATTCCATGCAAATTTGCATAAAATTCCTTTACCACAGGAACAACCACGGCGGCGGTAGTATAGCACAACACTTCTCATCTTTGCCGCACTATCATCTCTTTAATTGCCATAGAGGGATTATTCAATCCTCGATTTACGAATCCTCGTTCCTTGATTAATTTTTTCTTCGTCAGTACCTTGTTGAAGATTCGTCGCGCTTCCGCACTCATGAACTTTCTCTGGTTGAACACTCGCATTCTATGATTATCAGGGGAATTGGACGCCATAGGAATGAAATTGATGGAGTTTCACTTTGTTTTTGGGGGAAATATGAACTTAGGAACAAATTTAGGAGTTTAAAATGAGTAGCTCCAGCCAAAAAATTGCCAAAAATCTGCATTCAAACTCCAGAAACCGCCATCTCGCCGGTCTCGCCGTCAGCGGCGTCGAGGGTGTCGTCGGCGAGTCTTCTGTAATTAATTTTCTGGACTCTCAGGAAAAACCCACTGTCGGCACCCATGGCAAAAATTGCACAGTTTCGCTATGGTCCGAATGCGTTCCAATTTTTCTCTATGAATCCAATTTTTATGATGATTCAAGGGTAAAAAGAGTTATTAGAGCTCAATAATGCCACAAAATAACAATAATTTCAAATAAAAACTACTATAATTGCAATAAACATAAAGATAATTATGGGTTGCCTCCCATAAAGCACTTGGTTTAACGTCGTTAGCCCGACCTATTTAGATTTATTCAGGTTGACTGATCATTAAAACCTCTTTTAAAATTTGGTCTTTTACCCTCAAAATATAGTTTTAATCTGTGTCCATTTACTTTAAATCTTTTCGTTTTCTGATCTTCAATTTCAATAGCTCTGTAAGTATAAACTTGAGTCACAGTAAATGACCCTAACCAATGAGACTTCAATTTCCTAGATTTCAACAGCTCCGTAAGTATAAACTTGAGTCATAGTAAAGGGTCCTAACTAACGAGACTTCAATTTCTCTGATTTCAACATTCCGTAAGTATAAATTGTCCTAACCAACGAGACTTCAATTTTCCAGGAAATAACTTCAGCCTAGTATTGTAAAGTAAAACTTTTACTTTAAATCTATTTCATGTCTTCTGATCTTCAATTTCAACAGCTCCGTAAGTATAAACTTGAGATTTTCTGATCTTCAATTTCAACAGCTCCGTAAGTATAAACTTGAGTCACAGTAAAGGGTCCCTATCTTCTGATCTTCAATTTCAATAGCTCCGTAAGTATAAACTTGAGTCACAGTAAAGGGTCCCAAGAGACTTCAATTTGAATGCCTAGTGTTGTAAAGCAAAACTTCTTGTCTTGGTTCAAATTTTTTCTGGTTAATCTTTTGATTATGCCATAACTTTAGTTTTTCCTTATAAATTCTGTCGTTATCATAAGATTCATTTCTTAATTCTTTTGATTCTATTAATTGTAACAATCTCTTCTTCCCAGTATCTTTCAAATTATAATTGAATTCTTTAATCGCCCAATATGCTTTATGCTCCAATTCTACTGGTAAGTGGCAAGTCTTTCCAAAATCAGTCTGTAAGGAGTCATTCCAATAGGAGTTTTATAAGTAGTCATGTAAGCCCATAATGCGGTATCCAGTCTAGTGGATCAATCTACTCTACTAGGGTTTACAGTCTTTTCAAGTATTTGTTTAATCTCTCTATTAGAAAATTTAGCTAACCCACTGGTTTGAGGATGATAAGCAGTAGAAATTTTATGAATAATATTAAACTTTTCTGCCAATCTCTGAATATATTATTCCTAAAATGGGATCCTCCATCAGTGATAATCATTCTAGGCATTCTGTATCTAGTGAAAATACTTTTCATTAAAAATCTTGAAACACTTTTAGCGTCAGAACGAGGTAAAGCTTGTGCTTCAATCCACTTAGAAATGTAGTCTACTGCAATTAAAATATATAAGTTCCCAAATGAAGGAATAAATGGTCTCATGAAATCTAATCCCCANATGATAAGTGTTTATAAATTAGTAGATAATAATCCTACACAATTTTATATATTACAAATTAAGACAAATATTGGTATTAGAGGAAAATTTGGAATCGAATTAATCAAAACCATGAAAAGACGCAATTTTGGTCTCTGGCACCGACGGTGCCAGCATGGGCACTGACGGCGCCCACAAACAGATCAAAGCGCTGACAGCGCCATCGGGAGCACCGACAGTGCCGATAGAAGTTTGGCGGTTTAGGACAAATTTTGGCAGACTTTGGCAGGATTTTGCACCGTAATAACTATCAGGAGGTGTTTTGAAAGTCCTAAAAACTCCTTTGGATGACAAGAAACATCCAATTTTCAAATTCTATTAGCTCCAATTCCAGAAATACTTCCAGGTGTTGAGTTTTAAATAGAAGAAAATTTATTAGTTTTGATGCACAAAGATTATACAACAAAGTTATTACAAAGAACAGGCTTATTAAGGAGAGAGGATTTGTCAATCACAGATTGATTAATCCAAGTTCTCCCATTCATAAAATCGTTGTACAAAGGGGATGGGAAGTTCTGTGCTACACTCTTGCTACAGTTATTGTACATGTAGTGAAGGAATTCTATGCCAACTTACATGGAATTACCCAAGGGGTTTTCTTCGTACGAGGTAAGGTTGTAAAATTTACTCCAGCACGAATCAATGAGTTATATATGATAGAAAGCATTCCAATCTATCATTATACAAATTTTATCCCTAACACATATTTGATGCAAGATGTCTATAACTATCTGACAGATGAAAGTAATATTTGGGAAATGTGAGATGAAATATATGTTACTTCTCTGCTTCATTACTTAATCCAATATCAAAGTTGTGGCATTTCTTCATTCTGCAAAATTACTCCCTACCATGAATATTAGTAGAGTCACCAAAGAAAGTGCTATTTAGAACGATTGCATTAAAATAGAAAAACCCATTGATATAGGATCTATCATTTTTAAATCCATTATGGGTATTATTATGAATGGTCTAATATATGGACTTGGGCATCCTTCCATAATTTTCCTACTTTACAGTCAATCTCATGTTCCATATGAAAGTTGAGAAAAAGTTTTATTACCTTGGGAGCCCATGATTCCTATTGATGATAATTATGTTGGGAATAAGAATGAAGCATTAGATACTATCTTAGATCACTCATCACATGCTTCAACTCCATTGATGCCACCAATATATTGAAAGTTCACTTGTTGTAGAAAAGAAATTGAACAAAACTGAAAGAGAACTTTAGAGTATTACGAATGCAATAGGAGATCTTAAGTACCTTTTTGATCACCTAGATTGGAAGATGAAAGAGAATTTTGATCATAATTGAACATTTGAAGCAAGATTAGTACGGATGTTTAAAGAAAAAGGATGAATCAAAAAAAATTCAACTGACTAATTCCTGTACAGACCCTTCTACAATTTGTATGTTCATTACCAGTCTATGAGAGATATTAGAGGGATGAGGAAAAATAATTGAAGAATTTAGACTCTCTCTATGAGTTTATATTACTTATATATATAATGTGATTGCGTGGATTTGATTTGGTTTGCTTTCTTTAAAATTCTGAACTTTGATTGTGTGTATAGTTTTGTGTCAGCATTTGGTGTTGTGGCTTGATTTTGATGCTGATTTATAATTTAGTTTACTTAATATGTGTAGAAGTGTGATTAGAAAAATGTATTTGTGAAAGTGTATTTTCATATATAAAAAATTAGTTTGTTGTTGTTTGTAAAAATGATTGTTTGTGAAAATGTTTTTTTATGAATTATTGCTAAAAAAAGATAAAAAAATTGTCTTTTAAGAAAAATTAAAATATACCAAAAAGACTTTGGAGAAAATTAAAAGGAAATTGAAAATTGAAAAAAATCAAAAAATGGAATATTTAGCTTGCACGACCAATGATGCCCTCGACCTGAGAACGACCTTTAACCATTTAAAATTTGTGAACTTTACTTAGTAAACCGCCATTTTTACCCTTTCAGTCACCTTCATCCTCTGATTTTTGCACCTAGGGCTCGCATTTGCTTAGATTTTGGGCAATTTTAAGGCAAAGAAGCTTTGGATTTTATCTTCTCTATGTAAGAGCTACACCTTGAACTAAAAAAAATTTGATTTTCACTAAGGATTTATCTCACATTGCTAAGATCCAAAAATTTTGAAATTTTTTTGATAGATTTTGAGAAAATCTTTTCATGAAGAACTCTTACTTAGTAGATTTAAGTATAAAGTGTTTTACTTTATGATTTTCGGAATTTTTGGAATTTATTCAAATTTTTTGAGTTTTCTCTAGATTTCCCGTTGCACCAAGAACGAGCAATGGAAAAAAGAAAAGTAGGTTATGATGAACAAAAATTTGTTAGCATTAGGGCTAGTGCTCGATTCAATAGTCTACTTGAGCATAAAAAAAATAATTTTGGATCGTGGTTTTAAAAATTCGGGTGGAGAAGTTGAGCAATTAATCAATGCTTGGCAGTGGAAAAATTTCTGTTATTTTACTGTCGATGCTATTGTTAGTGTCGTGATGGAATTCTAGGCCAACTTTATTAAAGCCTCTGACGACTTTGTTTTTGTTTGTGGGAAAATGGTGGAGTTTTCTCCAAGAAAAATTATTGAGTTTTATCAGTTGGAAGATGTTTACAGTTGCGAGTATAAATCATTTTTTGATACTAATGCGACCTTAGATGAGGTTATTTCTTTTCTTACTGATCAAAGAGGGACCTGGAAGGTCAAATATGGTGTTAAGGTAAACTTTCCTCTTTCTATGTTTAATGAAGTATCTAATACCAGACATTGCTTTATTTCTGGAAGAATGATTCCGACAAATCATCATAATAAGGTGACCAAGGATAGAGCCATCATGAACTTCTGTATTCAGCAAGTGATGAGGATAATTGTAGGCTCTATTATCTATATGAGCACTAGATCTATTGCTTTGGGAGAGACCACTGGTGGTTTGGCACACCCTGCACTTATTTTTATACTCTGTGAATAGGTAGGAGTTGATTTTAGACATGAGGAAGAGAGGATTGAGCCACTAAAACCTATTGGGCAAGCCAATATAAAGACATATGAATCACATGTTAATTGGAGATCTGGAAGTAAGATCAGAGATATTCCTTGTACTTCGAGGACCCCTACTTCTAGTGACCCTACTAACCAAGAACTTTTAGACTAGATCATGATCCAACAGGGAGATATCTTAAGAATGGATCATTAATTGAAAAACATGGATGCCAGAAATGCTCACACTGATGATTTGATATGGCAAAAGTTTGAATATGATGCTTCTTATGATGATGCGTTGGTGAGATACATGAAGGGTGATCATTCAATGTAGTTTTATGCTCACCCTATTTTTAATCCATATCAGTGGTAGAATTTGGATATTGAAGAAGAAGATGATGATGATGATTGGTGATTTTTTTTAGTTTACATTTGACTGTACTTTATTATTGTGTTGTCTGTTTTTGTTAGATTGTTAAGACAGATTGTTAGATTGTGAGACTGTTTTGTTGTTATGTTGAGTTGTGAACTGTAGTCTGTAAAACTGTTTTCATTTACAAAATTCAGTTTAATTTTGTTGTCAATTTTTATATTTTATTAAATATCTTGTAATTAAATCTTTCTTAGCAGATTGTATATGTATTATGCGCAATTTAATGTTTTAAGTCTATAGCTTTTTATGTTAACAAATACAGTATTTCAGAATTTAAGTTTCAAAATCAAAACCTTCAACAGGTATGTACTTTCGTTATGTATTTAATGTTTTCTTTCACCCTTTAATTTTCACTTCTTCATGCTAAATCTTTTAAAAATTTAAGTTTGGGGGGGAAAGAAAAAATTCCTTTTTAAAGTAAGAAACTCAATTTTATTTGTCCTCACTTAGCTATAATTTCAAAAATTTTAAATTGAACATGACCTTTGGTATTAGGGGTTAACTTTAGAAAACTATATTTATGTTTCTAAATATATACTAAACTTAAGTAACAATTTTCAATAATAAAGGTTGATTTTCGTGATTAAGGTATTTGGTATAAAAGAAAAAGACTATGTTTTTCTATTTTAAGTAAAGAAAAATATATTTTTGAAATATTAAAAATCTTAAAGGTTCTTGTAAGAAGAAAAGAATTAAACTTTATGAAATCTTTAAGCTAATATAAATATGTTAAGTGAAGAAATGTGATAAGTTTTTGTTTTTAAGAAGAAGATAATGAAGTTGAAAATCATTAAAGGCTATCCACATATAGTAATCCTCACATATATATAACAAAAAAAAAAGAAAAGAAAAGAAAAGATGTGGGGAGAAGCTTTAGGCGATGTCTAATTAAAAATTGGCTTCACTTGAATCAACTTAAAAAAAAGGCTTGCTACATTTTCTAAACTTTTAATTGAGTATTAGTTTAATTACTAGTAAAGTTTCATGAAGTTTTTTTTTCATATAAATACTTTAATTGACTTTAATATCATAATTTGCTTTTTTTCTTGAAAAAAATAGAGAATCAGAAATCTTAGACTTGATCGTTAAATATTCTTATACCTTTAGTATTAACTGGAGTTGTTTTGAATTTTTCTTAAGTTATGTTATTGTATTTAATGGACTAAGATATGGAAATCCAGAAGTTTAATTCTTTACCATAAGTCATATTTCTATATAGCAGTTGAGTTAATTGAGGACAAGTAACATGTAAGTTTGGGGGATTTTGATACACCAAAAATAAATGCATTTTTAGACCCACATTTTATACTCATTTTTAGTGATATCGGACTTCAATGGAAGGCATTTTTATGTTTGGTTGTATGTTGAATTTAAGGACTTAAAGCAAAAAGAAAGCAAAAAGGATGAAATTTTGAGCAAAAATGAAGAAGTTGAAAAGTCGTTTAGTGCCGATAGTGTCGTCTGACAGAGAGCAGCGAATTAAATTGCGGAACACTGGCGCCGATGGTGCCAGAATGGGCGCTGACGGTGCCAATGTTGGTTCAACCCCTATTTCTAAAAGATTTGACAAGTTTGGCTGCTTTTTGAAGAGTTTTTGGAGGCACCTATTGGAGAACCGACTCTAGGCTTTATTTGGGGCCAAAATTGATCAGAAAAGTGACTCTTCCTAACATCTCATCATCCTAATTCAACCTTCTACGCATCACACATTCTTCCATTTTTCATTCCACAACCATTTAGAGTCCATTGTTCTTATAATTTAGTGTTTTGTGGTAATATTAAGTGTGAACTCTTCTCTAAAAGTGTTGGAGAAGGAGAAAAGTGAGAGATTTCTTCTTCCTACATTTCTTAGAAGATGCTACAAGGGATTTGCTTTGAGAAAGAGCTTCAGATAAGTGTTGTTTATTTATTTATATTGTATGAACTTTATTTTATATATAAAATTCTTATTTTGTTGTATCTTTCTCACGAAGTCTGAGTAGTTTACATTATCTTTCTCCCTACTCTGGGATATGGTGAAACGAAGAGATAATATGGATGTGCCAATATTAAAATATAAAATAAATTATGATGATTTTTCAACTCTGAACTTAAATTACTTTTCAATCAGGCCAATGAATTGTTAAAATATGTTGTGAAACATATGATCCAGGAAATGGAGTATGAGTTCTACAACAAAGTGAGAATCACATTTAAGTCCATGAAGGAATATTTCGTTCATGGAATTAAGTGCAAATAAAGGTCACATTTGATTTCATGAAGGAGAAATTTGTTTAAGAAATTAAGTGTAAATAAATAGGGAAATATTCTTTTTTGGGTGTAGAATTGGAGAATCTTCATTTAATTCCATGAAGGAGAATTTCGTTCATGGAATTAAGTGAAAATAAATAAAGAAATATACATTTTTGGGTATAGAATTGGAGAATATTTAGAGTGATAGACTAAAATCCCCAATTAGGTCTGAGTGTTTAAAAACTAAACAAGCGTTAGCCTTCAGGTTAAGGGAAGTAGAAGCTCTGGAGTGGGAGCAATATCCTCCTAGCCTAGCCACAGATTTAGGGACTATACCTGGGATTAACCAATGATTTTCTCTAATACTGTATTAGGATAGAGAAATAAAACTACTCTTATTTGGCACAATACATATTTGAACCATTTATCTTATTTCATTTTACCAAAACCTCATCGTAGTGGAAAAGGTACTTTTTCACATAAGAAATTTTCATCCCATAAAAATAGTTCAGTAGTTACTGTTTAAACTTTGTATTTGAGTTTTGTTATTAGTTAAATAATTTAGTTTTGATAATATCTCAAGATTCAAAATTAGTGACAGTAATTTTGTTTTGACTTTCTATGAATTTCATAGTAAATTTATCATTTCAAATATAAACCTTCCCCATGGGATCAATAGTTGGGGCTTAAATATAAAGTCTTTTATTACTTGATAGCGATACATATACTTGCATAAAATCTTAATATTAATTGCTCAAATTTCTAATTCAAAAAATATTGAATCAAGTTTTTGGCACCATTGCATAGCGAATTCAACTATGTAATTTTTACACTCTATATTTCTCGGGATCAAGAATCTTTGCAAATATAATTGAAATCTTACTTTAACCATTATCAGGGATTAAAATCTTCAAATAGTGGTGTCAACTTCATAAATCCTTAGATATAGAAAATATCAAGATCAAATATTAAGCAACAAGTCAATGCTAATTAAAATGTAGTTGAAAGACAAAGTTAAATAAACTAAATGCTAAACTAATCAAAAGTAAACTTACAAAAATTAAAACTACGATATTGTGACGGAAAATTCAAATTTAAGAAAGCATCCTTCCCCTTTACAATGAGTACATGGATTATGAAGAAATTAAAATCATTTGAAAATATATACATACATATATATATATATATATATATAGGAAAAAATAATAAAGATGAAGGAGTTTTGCTCTGCTAGGGTTCAGCATTCTCGGCGGCATGGAGTTTCCATCTTTTTGGCGGCCTTCTTCTAGTGAGATCTCTCCAATTTCTTTCTTTGCTAGTGTTCTCTCTTGGTCTCCTTACATATTACTATGTGGTTTTGAGGTTTTCATTCATTTGGTGATTTTTTTTGGTTTTCTTCTCTGTTCATGAAATTTTTTTGGGCTAGGGTTGGCGCCATCCTTCGTCGAAGCCCTTGCAAATGTTAATAGTTCTAAAATTAGAAACACTGGGCTATTTCCTCATTCTTTTCATGATACGCTATGCTTTGGTGGTGAGTATGATTTCATTCAAAAAAATGGAATGAAAAATGAAAAATTTGCTATGTATGTTTATGAAAATGAGTATAATCTTTTAGCAACTTCTGCTAGGCACGTTCTTGCTGGTAAATTTGTTTTAGGACATCCGAAGTTTGAACTTATTTTAAAAGAGTTTGACTCAATGAAATTAACTGGTTATTGGAAAATTGGTTTATTAGTTAGGAGGCATATTCTCATTCAATTATCTAACGATGAGGATTACACTAGATTATTTTGATGACATTTTATAAAAATAGATGGTATCTCTATGAAAGTGTTAAAGTGGTCAATGGATTTTGATCCTAAATCGAAACCTCTTACTATTTCATTTTTTTTACATTTTCCTGGGCTTAAATTTCATTTGTTTAATCATGAAATACTGTTTTCTCTTACTGTGGCATATGAAAAACCTTTAAAGTTAGACTGCCCCACTTTCTTACTGATTAGACCTTCTGAGGCGCGGGTTCTTATTGAGTGGGATATTACTTTACTGTTTTTTGATGAGATATGGATAGGGTCGGAACATAAAGACTATTGGCAGAAAGTTTAGATTGAAAAACACTTTCCGTATTGCACTCACTACCGTATGTTTGAGCTCTAATCAATGTTTCCGACTACATCCTCATTTAAAACAAGGGGCCCACCCTTCTATTTCATCTAAATGGTCCACAGAAAAAAGTGTTGAGTTTGGGGATGATGTTCCTAATAATAATGTTATCTCTGATAATGTGAATGATAAACTTGGTGAGGGTTTGGCAGAGGGTATTGAAGCTTCAGATAAAGTTAATGTTGTGGAGCCAAATGTTGTTGATTCAAATGAAACTAATGTTCTTAATTCTAAGCCAAATATTATTTCTTCACATGAAACTAATGTTCTTAATTCTAAGCCAAATATTATTTCTTCACTTGAAACTAATGCTCATAATCCTGAGCAAGATCTTTTGCAGGTTCATCCTAATGCTACTGATTTTATTGAGCTAGAAGTTATTGGGAAAAGTGATATTTCCTCGAATATGATTAATGAAGAAGGATTATTTCCTACTATTTCTAAAAGTGTGCTTTTAGCTGGTGATATATCTGCAGTTACTAGTGTCATAGAGGAAGAATGGTTAGTGCAAAAATCGAGTAAAAAGAAAAATAAAAGGCAAAATGAACTTTTACATCTCAATTGTGATAATATCATTATGTATGGAAAATATCATTCTGATGGTGAATTGTTCAACACCCTTCTAAGGTCCTCTAGAAGGGGGAGCTTGAATAAACATATTTAATATTATGGTTTGGAATATTAGAAAAGTGGTGGACCCTTCCTCGCTTAATAGATTAAGACATTTATGCAGGGTTAATAACCTTTCTATCTTTGTTCTCTATAAATCAATGGTTTCTATCAATAAAGACAGTATTCTTAATAATTTTAAGAATTACAATCACTTTTGTAATAAGAAAAAAAATCTAGATTTTTTGGAGGCGCAACATTGATCTTAACATTGTGGAAGATGAGGAGCAATTTGTGTTGGTATACTATAAAGTTGACTCCTTTCCTGGACCACTTTTGTTTATGCTAGTTCTTTAATACATGAAAAATTTCTGCTTTGGGATAAATTGTTGATTATGGGTGAACACATTAAATACAACTAGTTTGTTGGGGGGGGGGGGATTTCAATATGATTATGTCTCCCAATGAAAGGAAGTGGGGTAGGTGTGTGGACCTCAACTATATCAACCATTTTTGCGATAAAATTAAAGAGGTAGGGATTTTTTATTTAGGCTTTATGGGCACTCCTTTTGCTTGGCGTAGAGGGTCTCTCTTTCAACAACTAGATCATTTCTTGGGTAATCGTTATTTCTTTAATTATTTTTAAATTGTTAGAGTTCAACATTTAAACCATGCCGGTTCAGATCACAACCCCATTATGCTTTCTCTTGCATTTACTACTAAACTTGCTTCGTATCATTTTAAATTTCTGTATGTCTAGACTTCTCATGGTACTTTCTTTAGTTCTTTTTAGGAGGCCTAGAGTATTGAAAGAGTTGGTGATCTGTGGTACATGCTTTGGCAACTACCTAAAAAGATTGCTGTTCAATTGAGGCGATAGAATTTTGATACCTTTGTTAATGTGCATACTAAGGCCAAAATTGCTCAATTAGTTGTGGACAACCTTGAAAGTCAAACATCTACTTCACCTGATACTGTTGCCGAGTTAGCCCAAGCTCATACGAATCTTCTAGAAGCTATTTCTTTGGAAGAAGAACTGTTACAACTAAAAGCTAATGATATATATTTTAAGTATGGAGATTGAAATACTATTTTTTTCCATGCCTTGATTAAGCATAAAAGAAACCTGAATTCCATTTTGAACATGAAGACCTCTGATGGGAGAACTCTTACTGATAAAGATGACATTGGTAACTATGCTGTGAATTATTTCTCTACGCAGGTGTTGCCTATTGATCCTGATCTATGTGATGAGGAACGTGATTATATCTCTAAAATATCACTTGATGATATTCCGACGAACAGGAGATTTTGCTGTCATTAAGGATATTAACTCTAATAAGGATCCTGGTCCTGATGGTTTCACTACTCATTTCTATGTTACTTGTTGGGAGATCATCAAAGTTGAAGTCACCAAAGCCATTCAAAGATTTTTTAAGGGGGTCGATCGTGGGAAATACTTTACTTCCTCTCTCATTATTCTTATTCCTATGGGAGTTGATAAAAATAGTTGGGATAAATTCTGACCCATTTCGCTCGCATCTGTCATCTCTAAGGTAATTAGCAAGCTTTTTGTTGCCAGATTAAAACCTCATTTCAATAATACTATCTCGTTGCAGCAATCTGCCTTTATTAAAGTGAGGGATAATACTGATAATATCCTCCTTGCCCAAGAGCTTATTGAAGATCTGGATAAAAAATGTCGAGGTGGCAACATGGTGATCAAGCTTGACATTAAAAAGGCATTCGATACTTTAAACTGGGACTTCATTATTAATATTCTACTTGCCCAAGGTTTTCATAATAATTTTTGTTCTCTAATTAGAAGCTGGTTACAAAATAATCACCACTCTGTGATTGTTAATGGTAATTCCTATGGTTCCTTCTCCGCTAAAAGGGGTATTAAGCAAGGTGATCTTTTGTCCCCTACTATCTTCATTATTGTTTTTTATTATTTCTCTCGTTTAATCAACAGGTTACAGATGAGCAAGCATTACACTAAATTCTCTCATAAATCAAACATCATGGTCTGGCATATGCTAACGACGCTATTCTCTTTACTAATGCTAGCAAATTTACTATGAAGGTTCTATTGCAAGTTTTGGAAAATTTTCAAGATACTTCTGGTTTAAATTTTAATAAGGATAAATGTAATTTATATTTTGGGAAGCATGCTAAAAGATCCATTGTTTCCTGGGCTGTTGCCTATACTGGATATGAGGTTGCCTCTTTACCTCTCAAATACTTGGGGGTTAATTTGCTAAGGGGTCGGCGTAAGAAAAATCAATTAGATGATGTGGTTGACAAAATCAAGCATAAAATTAATGACCCGAGAAACTCTTTCCTATCTAATGTTGGGAGGATTACTTTGTTTAAAAGTGTCTTGTTCAGTATTCCTTTGTACGCTTTACAAGTTCTAAATCTTAAGAAGAGCACTGAGGATCTATTAGAAAAATTATTTAATCATTTTCTTTGGTCTGGCGCACAATCTAGAAAACATTGGGCCACTTTTTCTAAAACTTGTAAACCTTTAACTGCGGGGGGTCTTGGTTTTAAGAATTTGCAAAAAATTTTTGATATTAATTGTGCAATTTGTGGTTTAAATTCCCTGCCAACACCTCTTTATGGGCTTCTTTCATGCATCGTAATTATTGTACTAAGTTAAAACCAACGATTGTTAATTAGAAAGTGCGAGACTCAAAAATCTGGAAAGCAATATTTAAAGCTAGATCGATCGCTTCTGAAATTTTTTTTTCAGGATATTGGGGAAGGTAATATTTCATTTTGGCATGATCAATGGGGGTTGGGTGATTCAAATTTTTCTTTTTAACTTCTCATAAACAACTTGGCAATTTCGGATTTTTGGTCTGAAGGCCATTGAGATGTTAACAAATTAAAGGATATTATCGGCGATGAAAATGTTATGGTATCTAAAATTCCTATTGGAAGGTGTTTGAAAGACACTCCCATCTGGAAAATGACCTCTTCTATCTGTCCAACTAAATTCCTTTACTCCAATCTCTACAATTTTAATAACTGGCGGTGGGGCAAAGGCATTTGGAATGTTTTATTTAATCCTTTTATTTCCTTTTTTCTTTGGAGATTTTTCCTTAACTAGCTTCCAATTGAAGATATTCTAAAGCTCAAAGGACTTAAACTTGCTTCTCAGTGTTATATTTGCATGAATGAAGAAGATTCTATGGAACATCTTTTCTTTCACTGTACTTATGCGAGAAAGGTTTGACTGAGTTTAGGCACTCATTTTCAAATAAATTGGTCGAATAGCTACTGCATAAATGAATATTTACTCTCATGGAGGGCGCTGCCTTGGTGAAAAAAAAGATGCTTTGTTTTCCTTTGGTGATTATTTGGTTTATTTGGATGGTAAGAAATGCTTATAAACATCAAAATTTTAATTTGGCTCCGTACACTACTGTTTCTTATATTATGGCTTACTATGATCGAGCAAACCATATTTTTGGTTTAAATTAAACTATGATTCAATTGCCGGTGGGTAGGATGGTCACCTAAATGAAGTGACAACTCCCTCTGCCGAATTGGATTAAGATTAGTATTGACCGAAGTTGGGCTTCCATGACTGCTGGGGCTAGAGGGGTTTTCAGAAATCTTTTGGGTCACTGCCTTTGTTTTTTTTGCTTCACCTATTATTGATTCTTCTCCTATAAAAGTAGAATACTAGGCTTTTCTTCTATCTCTATCGATTGCTATCACTTGAAATTTCTCTAATCTCATTATTGAGACAGACTCTTTATTGATGTACAATGATTATAGTGTTCTTGATATACCAAAGTGGAATGTATTGTGCACTTGGAATAGAATTAAGGAGATTATATAAAAGTTTAATTTAACTATAAAAATGTCCTTTACATTTGGTGAAGGGCACTCCCCGGCTTATTGGCTGGCTAAGAAAGGCAAAGATACTAGTAACCCTATGGTTAGTGTTACTCCCATCCATCATTTAAAGTTTCTTTTAATGGGTGACTCCCTTGAGTCATCATGCATAATAGTTTAGCATGAATTCTTCATAATTTTTTGGCTTCTCGAATTGGGTTATTTATTCTCGGTTAAATCTTATTTGGTTGGGAGCCTCTATTTCTAGTTATTGTTGCTCTTATTTTCACATAATATTTAGCTGCAACTTAGCTTTATATGCATTTAGTTATACCAAAAAATGGTTGTACTTTACCATGACAGCAATATGGTGTAATACCAAAGCATATCATTATTTTGACCCATCCTGGAAAGTTAATTTGGTTGGGATGTTCTCTCGGGTTATGCATGATTTTAATCCCGTCATTAATTTCCAATTTTTCCTTGCCACGGTTTGGACTACTCGGCTACTACTTTTTGTGTATTTGGACTAACATTTGAAGAATTTTTGCTGGAGCACTTTACCAATTATCAAGAGTTTTTGGAAGCTTTTTTTTGCACTTAGGTTTTACTACATTTGAGGATTTTCAAATCAACTACATATTTGAAACTTTGGGGATTAACTACTTGATCAATTTAGCACACTTCAAGATTTACTGGAAACATCTTACTACACTTAGTTGTAATACTTTTGTGGATCAGCAAATCAATTGTTTTAGATGATTTTGGTTATGTTTCTAACTGGACCAAGAAGCATCTATTTTGTTTCTTCTGCTCTTCACTGCAGATGTTATGGGATTTGGTGTTTATGAATTTATTTGGGTTTACTTTTCATTGGATACACATTTTGGTGGTTTACAAGTATTTTATGGATGTCTTTTTTTTTTTGCTTTCTCTTTTTATTTTACGCCAAGTTGTAATGTGGATAGTTGAACCCCTAGAACTTTGATGTATTTTTTTGCTTTTAGATGCGGATCAACTTTCCCTCCCCAACTTTGTAACCTATTTTTTGTATTAACGCGTAAGGAGCCATAAGCCGCTCCTTTAATATATATATATANTCCTTTTTATTTTCTTTTGAGGTGGATATGGTATTTTGTGTTTTGAGTGGACTTATAATTGGTTAAAGGACCCCATTGGTGTTTTTAGTAGTTAGTTGGGGCTCCACTAACCACCCTTTTTTTCTGTAACCCGTCTAGTTATTAACACGAAGGGAGCCATGAGCAGCTCTTTTTTAATATATATATATATATATATTTATTTATATATTTATATATACCATTTTGTGCCAAATAGGAGCAATCCTATGCCTTACCCTCTTTCAAGCTTATAAAAACATTGACTAATCCAGAGTTTGGTCCCCAAGTATGTGGTTAGGCTGGGAGGATACCAGCTGCCATTCCAGAGCTCCCACTAATCCCGCCCTGAGGGCTAACAATCTCACATAAGTTTCCAATCAACTGAACCTAATTGAGGATTTTAATCTATCACCATAAAATCTCCAATTCTGCATCCAACAAAGTATATTTCCCTTTTTTTTTGCACCCAACTACATGATGAAATACTCTCCCATGAAATCAAATGTGATTCTCCCTTTGTTGTAGAAATCATAGCACTTTCAGAACATATGTTTCTCAAAACATTTTAACAATTCAATTGGCCAGATAAAAAATTAAATGAAGATCGGAGTTCAAATCATCACAAATTACTAATATTTAAAATTGTATATAATAAAATCGATTCTTCAAAAAACTAAATCTCATTTTTAGGAGAAGGATAAAAAAGACTACTCAGAATTCATGAGAAGGATATGACAAAACACATATTTCATTAATAAAAATAAATTTACAAAATAAAAGAAATAAAAGACACAACTTATCTCACAATCTTTCCCAAGCAAATCACTAGAAGTTTTCTCCAAGCTTTTCTCTCTTTACAAGCACTCTCAATTCTTTCTTAGAAGTGTAAGGAAGAAGAAATCTCTAACCTTCCCTCTCCTCTTACAATCCTTGAAGAAATCTCCAAGCCCTTAACTATCTCTTTCTCTCTCTCTAACTCTCCTTCTTGCCTTCACACCACACACATCTTTTTGTCCCACTAGAACCCTTCTCTTTTTAAGCCCTGGACTTCTTTCTCTTTCATCAAAGATTGTCTCCCTCCAAAAAGAATTCAAAATTTTCTCCAAAATTCTGTCCAACAGTCAACTCTTTTGAATTCAAAAGACATGTCCATTGATTCAAGAGACACATCCCTTCATAAAGAACCTTCCAAAGTGTCTAGATGCATTGAATCGCTCCAAGGGGTGTGATCCCAAAACTGCTTATATGCAATAGTATAACAATAATTATGCCTATATTTTTCACTTATATTTTCTTATTTCACAACAAAACCAAAAACTTGATCTTGAAAAAAAATAAGAATTTAACTTTTAATTTATATTGGGATACTACACAAGTATGTGTATCGTTATCAATTAATAAATGACTTTTTAATTAAGACCTGAATATCAACCCCACAGGGAAGATATGAAATATGCACTTTTTAGAAAACTTTCTATTTTTAAAAAGATAATTATTTAAACTAAAGATGTTTTTGAAGCAAAGAAAGTTTAAATATTTTTGGTAATTTTAATTTTTTGAAAAAAAAAGTACAAACTTAAAAAGGTAACTTGAGTTTTTATGGAAGAAAAGCACTAAATTTGAAACTATCATTCTCTTTATCATGAATTAATAATAAGTATAGGAATTCTAATGTGGATGTATGCATATTGTGTTGTGTCAAATTGAAGCAATAATATTCTTTACCTTACTAGAGATGCTATAAAGAACATTGGCTAATTCGAAGTTTGAATAGTTATGAAGAATGGCTAGGAAGAGAAGATACTAGCTCTCATTCTAGAGTTTCCTCGATTCCCTCCACCAGGTGGCTAACATCTCGTATCAGAACCTAAAACAATAAACCAAGTTGGGGGCTTTAACCTTTCACTTTAAAGTCCTCTAAATTTACACCCTTCAATGAATATTTCCCTATTTATTTTCTCTCAATCATATGAACTACATTCTCATTCATACAACCTCATGTGATTCTTTCCAATTGTTATCTAAGATAATACCATCCCAGTTCTTACATGTTATCCCAACAAATTTTAACATCTGGATTGGCCAAATCAAGAAGTAAATGAAGTACATGGATTTAAATATAAAACTTCTTCCAACATTAAAGAACAATACTATCCACAACTTCCATCCAAAACTTAATTACTTATCATTTTAAGGAGAAAAATAAAGAAAACTACTCAGAATACATGGAGATAACAAAATTACACTTTAGTTTAACCGTAAAAATCATTGTCAAACCAACAACAAGTCTCAATTAAAACCAAAGGTAGTCTAAAATAAAAGATAAGAACTTATCTCAAGTCCTCCACCAAAATCTTGAAGTTCCTTTAAATTTCTTCTCTTTTACAAAACTCTCAATATAAAACTAGAAATAAAAAAAGGATAAATATGTGGTACCTGAAAATCTCTCCAACTAACTCCACAATTTTTTAACTTTCAAAACCTTTTGTTCTTTCAGGACCTCTTTCAAAGTCCCAATCTTCTGTCTTTTATAATTTTCCAAAAGGTGTTTTGGTATCTCTTCAAAATGTTTCTTGATTCGATGTATTTTTCCAAGAGATGCATCCTTTTGCAATAATTTTCATCCATAGTGGTTGTATGTGCGTCAAAAACCTTTTCAAAATTTGCAAAAACTGAATTTATTCGTCCAATAACTGCCACTAGTGCTTAAGTGTGGGGCCTCTAGTGCTCAGGAACGGCCTTCTCTATTTCGGATCTGGAACTTAGGCGCCAAAACACTTTTGCACATTTTTTACCTATTTGCTTTAAATTTGATCCTTTTTCACTCCTTTAAAAATTTTCACCTTTTTACCTATACTTGAAAGAAAAACAGAAAAATACCTTCCATTAAAGTGCAGTATCTCAAAAATAGGTATAAAAATGTGTCTAAAAACTATATTTTTTAGACATATCAAAATCCCCCAAACCTAAAATGTTACTTGTCATTAAGTGCCACTTCAATCTTTAAAAACTAAATGTGTATGATATGTACATGAGTTTCTTTAGAAGTTATTAAAATTTAGATTTAGAAATATAGTAGTCCAATTTAGAAAAAAATATTTAGTAAATGAGACCAACTTAAGGTTTAGAAATTTTTACTCTTAAGAATGATGAAAATATAAGTTCCTATCAAATTTAGAAATATTGTAAGTCTTCCAAATTTAGAATTTAGTTCTTTTATTATCTCCAATTAAAAATTTTTACTAAGAATAATTTTACCTACTATATTTTATCTATACACTTAAGATTTTCTCAAGTCTTATACTTTAAAAAGATTAAATGTAGAACCAATTTTTGATTAGGCACTAATTCTCAAGCTTCTCCTCCCTTTTATTTTTATCTTTTTCTTTTTCTTTTCTCTTTTTTTTTTTCTTTTTCTTTTCTTTTTTTTTCTTTTTCTCTTTTTCTTTTCTTTTCTTTTTAGGAAATGATTACTATATCTGGATAGGCCTTTAATAATTTTGAATTCTACTTTTCATTTTCTGAAGCAAAGCCTTGAGAAAAAACTTTTACTTATAAATATAATAGGGTGTTTAGAAAAAAATATTGTATAAAAATGTGTCTAAGAACACTATATATTTTAGGCGTATTAGGGTGTTTAGAATAAGTTTCCCTCTGAGACTTTGCACAAAATTTTTCTCTAACCGCCTTAATCCCAAAAAGTCTTCCCTGGTGCATCTGGCTCCAAATTTGGCCCATCATTTGCTAGCTCTCCGTCAAATAGCGCAACTGGTGCCTATCTGATGCATCATGTGTGAGTTTGTTAAAGACCACGTTGTTCTAGATTTTAGAGCATCTGGCACCAATCCAACACATTTGGTGCCAAATCGGAGCATCATGCGCAAACCCTAAACCCTAAACTCCAATATTCATTTACTTTTTGAACTGATGAATTGAAATGTAAAAATGTATTGAGAAACATATGTTCTAAAATTGCTATGATTTCTACAACATGCGGAGAATCACATTTCATTTTATGGGAGATTATGTCATCCATGGAATTGAGTGAAAATAAATTGGGAAATATACTTTGGTGGATGTAGAATTGGAGGTTTTATTGTGACACATTAAAATCCCCAATTTGGTCTAATGTGTGATTGTTAGCCCTAAGGAGAGGGAGTAGTGGGAGCTCTAGAGTGGTTGTACGTATCCTCCCAGCCTAACCACAGAATTAAGGACCAAACTCTTGATTAGTCAATCTTTATTATATCACTCAAAAGAGGGTAAAGAATAGGATTGCTCCTATTTGGCACAAAATTTATATATTTTTAAATGATTTTAATTTCTTCACAATCTATGTACTCATTGTAAAGGGGATGGAGGTTTTTTTAAATCTGAACTCTTCATCACAAAACTTTTTTTAGTCTAAGTAAATTTAACTTTGAATTTTAGAAACTAGTTTTGTAAACTTAGTTCTTTTAGTTACATTTTTGTTAGTATTTATTAAACCCATTTTAATTTGTCTTTCTTACTTTAATTTTTATAGTTTGAATATTATGATTTAGGATATTATCATAAGAATTTTCATCTTCCAAATTTAGGGTTTAAGGCATTCAATTGTTGAGTTTTGGGGTGTTAGCCAATATTGGGGCTAATTTTGGGAATTTTGGATTTAAGCCAAAATCAAAAAATTTGAGGTTTCATCAAGGCCAATTGATGATTGATTTTGATGTGTAATAATGTTGTAAAGATTTTGAAATATTAATTGAGACCAATTAGCTAGGCTATGGGTTCAATTGAGTGAGATTAAGTCTCATGGTCAAAATTGGGGTTTTGACCCAAATCAAAATTTGGCTCAAATCATAGACCAATTGAGCCTGGATTTGGTTTAGTTTGGTCATATCAAAAGCAAGTTTTAGTTTAGGATGATAATTGAGGTCAATTAATATCAAATTGATAGACATTTGGGATGGATTTGGGGAATTTTTGATCTTTAAAGGACAATTTGGGGATTTTGGTTGAAGATGGTCAAATTGGCCAAATTGGGTCATGTGGTAGTCGAAAGAAATAAAATTGGGAATATTTGAGATTTGTTAGAATTTTTTTTGAGAATTTTAGAATTTTTAAAATTTTGGGTTAAAGAAGTGTCCCAAGAGCAGTTAGGTAATTCGGGGGTGTCTGGGGCAAAAGACCCAAGATGAACATTTCAAGTAGAATTGGATAGATATCCATTCTAAATGAACCATGGATCAATGAAATCCCCATTTTGGGTTCTTATGTATTGGTCTTAGTCAGGGTATTGTGGGGGTATTGTGTACCTTTACTCCAAACCAACACCCAGGGTCAATCCTAAGGCCAAGTAGTCCTATAGGAACTCCTCTTGAGTTTTTTCATAATGATCTTACCTACTAAATGCTAGAGGATAAGACCAATATGTGGAACTTCAAGTTGAGTAAAGAGAAGAGTTTTGAGTTTCTAATGGTGAGGGTAACTTTTCTAGTTTTCTAAGACTAGTCAATAGGAAAAATCCTATGGCTAGACCTAAGCTACTAAAGAAGTTTCTAGACCTCAACCAAAAGTGAGGTCAACAAATGGACCCCCAATAGGTGTGGTGTGATGGGCGAGCACACCGCACATATTGGTGTTGACCGACAAGATCAACAAGACCAATATAGATTTCTAAGTCATCAGACCTAGAAAGAAGTGTGAATTTGTATATGCTATTTGTTTCCGCTGGGGATTTTTTAATAGGGATCAACATGTAAGGGTTGACCTCAAAAATGGGAATTCAAGATACAAATATTGATATCAAAGGAGAGTCAGACATTTGGAACTGACTTTCAATAGAAGAAATCAGAAGTGTAGGACTGATCTTAAAGTAAGAATTGAAATTATTGGATCAATTCTTGAAGAATGAGAATTGGAAATATCTGACTAATTCAAAGAGAAAATTATCTGATCAATTTGGGAAAAGCATAAATTAGAAGTATCGAACTGATTTAATGTAAAAATTGAAATTATTAGATCAATTTTTGAAAAGTTATGAATCAGACGTATCGAAACTATTTAATGTGAAAATTGAAATTATCAGATCAATTTTGAAAAGTTATGAATCAGAAGTGTCGAACTGATTCGATGTGAAAATTGAAATTATAGAAGATTGAAATTATGAAATCAACTATGAATCAGAAGTATTGAACTGATTCAAAGTAAAAATTAAAATTATTTGATCAATTACGAATCAAAAATATTGAACTGATTCAAAGTAAAAATTGAAATTATCAGATCAATTTTGAAAAGTTATGAATCAGAAGTATCGAACTGATTCAATGTAAAGATTGAAATTATCAGATCAATTTTTTGAATCAGAAGTATTAAACTGATTTGATGAGAAAATTGAAATGATCGGATCAATTTTGAAAAGTTATGAATCAAAAGTATCGAACTGATTCTATGTAAAGATTGAATTTATCAGATCAATTTTTTGAATCAGAAGTATTAAACTGATTTGATGAGAAAATTGAAATTATCGGATCAATTTTTGAATCAGAAGTATTAAACTGATTCAAAGTAAAAAGATCAATTATGAATCAGAAATATTGAACTGATTCAATGAGAAGATTGAAATTATTGGATCAATTATGAATTAGAAATATTGAACTGATTCAATGAGAAGATTGAAATTATTTGATCAATTATGAATCCGAAATATTGAACTGATTCAATGTGAAAATTGAAATTATTGGATTAATTTTGAAAACAGTAAATTAGAGTTATCAAACTGATTTAAAATATCTTGTGTTTCAAGAAGCTTAATGTGTAAAAATTTATATTATTTTGAAAAAGATTTGCAAGATTTATTTACAAATATCAAATATTTGTGATTCCATAGGGATATCCAGAAAACAAAATTACGTAGAATGTGTGATTTTGTGGGGATATAGATCGAACGAGGTCATACTGCACAAGCAAGAAATTCTCACTACACAAGTAAGAAAACTTATTTAGCAAATTTAATTTATTTGTTGTAAAATTCTGTTACTAATTCATACAGTCATTTTTACAATATATCATGTATATATCTTAAAAGATGAAAAGTACATCATGCTATTCGCATTACTAATACATCCATGAGTACATAATATAAAGTACAAAATAAACTGTCCTCATATCGCTGGCTGCATATTTGCACATCTGTATGTCTGTCAGTAGAAAATCTTCTTGCAAACTGTATTATGAGTTTCTAAACAAGCTGACCTTCTAGATTGTTGTTTTGAGATAGCCTAGTGGTGCAACGAGTTTATAACTCATATGGCTACAACTGTTCAAGCTCCAGATCTGGCTGAAATCCATATGGGGTTTTGTCGTCACTCATTCTTCTGAAAGTTATCGACACTCGACGGTGTCGAACTCCCGGAATACAATGTTTTGTTATGTCGACTCCATTTCCTTTCAGAATCAGGACGGATCCACTTGGTAACAAAATCTCAACAGATCCTTGGAATTCTCCTGGACGGATTATGTCTATATCTGTGCCAAATAGCATACTGCTCTTTGATATGAAAGAGACAGTACAAAACGGACGAACAAAGTCATGATGATCAATATGTGGAGGGATACAATCCCCTTCTTCATAAAGTTAATTATGCAACTGTTGGGGATACAATTTGCTGGAATTATACCCCATTGAACCAGTCATGTAATCATTCATTTTATCGTGGGTGGCATTGGCTCCACCCGCTCATGCTGTAAAATTCTTGGAAGATTTCCTTGTCGATCTATTTTATAATTATAACAACAGCCGCATTGTTTCGCAATGCGACCCTTGCCTCTCATCCATTTTTTAGGTTCTGAATATGTTCTCCCAGATAGCAACCCTGCTTTGCCTCTGCTTTGAAGATCAAACACACAATCAAGTACCTCTTGTTGCTCTATGAGAGAGAAGACCTCTGTGTATAATTCTAATCCTTCCAGAATATTAACATAATCTCCATCAATTATTTAAAAACGTTCAAAAACATTGCATTTAACATTATGGATCTTTGCAAGCTCAACTTTGCTTGGATATGCAGGATAATGTGTTTCATCGTTTAACCGATTATCAATAATCGGCTGCCATGACAGTGGTGGTATTATTCCCACCGGATTATACGCCTCAACTTGAGCTGGCGCATGATAGATATCCCATGGATAATGCTGAATTGTATTTTCATCATCTATCGGCAGATCATCATATCTTATCAGTTCATTAGCTAATAAATAATCATCATAATTACGATATTGTCCAAGATGTAAAACATTACAACTTGGGCATTCTACAAAGGCTCCGGTAGAATGTCCTTGTTCAAGTGTTGCAGAATGACAAGTGGAACAAACTAAACTAGAATTGGTGATGGTTCGGGACGCTGTACCGATTGTACTTCCTCTTTTGTCAATGGCAGACTAACAGAAGACTCCTTCATGTTGACATTATACATGTACCTTTCTGGGATTGCAAACAACTTTTCTTTTTCTTTCTTGGCTTTGGCGAAAGCTCTTTGTTTTTTTCCGGTCAGCATTTCTTCACTGAGTTCTCCGCAACGAGGCGAAAGGTATTTTCTCTTCATCGGCAAATATAAAATTTCCAGCCGAAGTAGCTACCATGGTAGGCAAACGGCGGCTTGGCCCCTTCATTGGATCTTGTTCTTTGATGATTTCTTTCCCTTTTAAGGAAGAGAGAATCCCGGTACTGAATTGAAGCAGTGAGGGCAATCCCTCTTTTTCTTGTTCTTTGACAGCATCAATTAGTGGATTTTCATACTCTATATTAACATCGTCAAATTTCATATCAAAGTTAATTATCCCGCCCTGCGGTACATCTTATTTGTTAAAAGCAAGGTTTAGACCATCTTTGAAAGCAAAGATCAGCCACGATCCTGACATCTCCTCCTTAAATTAACAGTAAGACATCAGTGAGTTTGAATTGTTTATGAATCAGAACAAAACATAGTTCAATTAACGTATATTTTCTCTTGTAAATATATATGTAGAAAAGAATGGATGTAATGTGTGTAGTTAATAATTTTCATTAATTTTTGATATTGATAAAAAAAAAATTTATCTGGTCATAGATTTTTTAGGCCATATAAATAACCCTAGAACTATCTGAAGTTCACAAAAATTTTCATATGTACGCGATAAACTAACAACGGCAAGCGTCGTCATGTTGCGTAGTAGGCCTTTATATATCGTCCATTTATTGGAAGCATAGGCCTTTCTCCTTGAGAATTGATGAGTTGGTAAGCTCGATATCATCCATTTATTGGAAGCATAGGCCTTTCTCCTTGAGAATCGATGAGTTGATAAGCTCCTCCGGGCGCCGTTTATTGGAAGCATAGGTCTTTCTCCTTGAGAATTGATGAGTTGATAAGCTCCTCCGGCGTAGACTTCTCAATGACAAATGTTCCTTCCCAAGTTGGCTAAAATTTTCCACCTATCTTGCGACGTGCAAGAATAGGTCTTTTGAGAACAAGGACCAAGTCACCCATGTTTTAAATATCCTTGGGCGGACCAATTTGTCATGAGCTCGTATCATCTTTGCTTGGTATAGCTCCAGTTGTTGTTGGGCTTGTAGGCGCTTTCCTTTGAGACTTTTAAGTTCTTCAAGTCTGAGCTTTGCATTTTCTTCAGTTGTAAGTTGGTTTGCAATGGCGACTCTGAGAGACGACGTCTGTATTTCTACTATTATTACGGCCTCTGACCCATACACAAGCATGTAAGGTGTACATTGAGTGGGAGTTCTGAACGTCGTTAGGTAGGCCCACAGAGCTTCTAACAGTTTATTGTGCTAGTCTCGTTTATTTTCATTGAGTATTTTTTTCAAAATTTGTACAAGTGTTTAGTGAAGGCTTCAGCTAACCCATTTGCTTTCGGATAATAAATTGTAGAGTATCTCCAATCTATCTTAAGGCTTCAGCTAACCCATTTGCTTTCGGATAATAAATTGTGGAGTATCTCCAGTCTATCTAAGGCTTCAGCTAACCCATTTGCTTTCGGATAGTTGTGGAGTATCTCAAGTCTATCTCGTGTTTTCTGACAAAGTTGTTGATTTTTGTGCTCTTGAAAGCTGTTCCATTATCAGAGATAATTCTTTGCGGTACACCAAAACGATAAACGACTTGGTCTTTGAAGAACTGAATGCTGAGTTGTAACCTCTCGTAGTGGAACTGCCTCTGCCCATTTAGAGAAGTAGTCTGTCGGCGAATAGGACATGCTGAGCTGTAACCTCTCGTAGTGGAATTGCCTCTGCCCATTTAGAGAAGTAGTCTAATGCTGAGTTGTAACCTCTCGTAGTGGAACTGCCTCTGCCCATTTAGAGAAGTAGTCTGTCCAAACTGAGCTGTAACCTCTCGTAGTGGAACTGCCTCTGCCCATTTAGAGAAGTAGTCTGTTGTTGCAGACATGCTGAGCTGTAACTTCTCGTAGTGGAATCGCTTCTGCCCATTTAGAGAAGTAATCTGTCGGCGAATAGGACATGCTGAGCTGTAACCTCTCGTAGTGGAATTGCCTCTGCCCATTTAGAGAAGTAGTCTAATGCTGAGTTGTAACCTCTCGTAGTGGAACTGCCTCTGCCCATTTAGAGAAGTAGTCTGTCCAAACTGAGCTGTAACCTCTCGTAGTGGAACTGCCTCTGCCCATTTAGAGAAGTAGTCTGTTGTTGCGTATAAATTTATTACTTTGGAGAATGGAGGATCTATCGGACCCACTATGTCCATACCCCAACATTCGAATGGCCACGAGGCAATAGTTGGGTGTAGCACATTTGGTGGTTGGTATAAGACCACTCCGTGTATCTGGCACTGATGACATTTTTTTGTTGTATCCATGCAATCAGACATCATTGTTGGCCAATAATATCCAAATCTTTTGATTTTCATTTTCATCTTTGGTCCCGACTGGTGAGCACCACACAATCCGGCATGTATTTCTTTGACAATATCCTGTGCCTCGGCTCTGCTCAAACACTGTAGCCACATTTGATCGAACGATCTCCTATAGAGAACGCCATTTATGAGAGCGTATGACAAAGCTCTATTTGTAATCTGGTTTTCCTCGGACTTATCCTCTGACAGCTTTCCAGTATGCAAATATTCTATTAATGGATTTCACCAGTCTTCATTGATATTTACAATCACATTTATTGTGTCTTCTTCTTTTCTGAGTTTATGTAGGCTTTCCATGTCAATCTTGGATAGAACTTGTCTGCCCTGTACTGTGATTTCTATGGAATCCTCTGGGGGACAGTCGATCTTGGATAGAACTTGTCTGCCCTGTACTGTGATTTCTATGGAATCCTCCGGGGGACATGCCTAATTCTTTAGCAAGTTTTGCTAGAGCATCAGCATGCGCATTATCTACCCGAGGAATCGGATAGAAAATCTTTAGCAAGTTTGCTAGAAGCATCGGCATGTGCATTATCTACCCGAGGAATCTGATAGAAAATCACAGTGGGAATTTGTTCCAGCAGGAGCATCGGCATGTGCATTATCTACCCGAGAAATCTGATAGAAAGTCACATTGGGAATCTGCTCCAGCAGTTTCATCATGTACTGGTAATATTCTGACAGTCTGGGCTTCAAAATTCTGTGTTGTCCAGCGATCTGTTGAATGATAAGTTCGGAACCACCATATATGGTAATATCTTTTATGTCTATTAAGATTGCCAACTCTAATCCTGTAATCAAAGCTTTGTATTCTGCTTCATTATTGGTGCAAGGCTCTGTCAGGTGGTACGAGAATCTTAACATACTCTTGTCTGGAGTGATGAAAATTAAACCAACTTCTGTTTTTCCTGATATGATTGTGCTCGAACCTTTGTCTTTTCTGGCTAAAGAAGCACCATCGAAGTACATCTCCCAGTGTTGTGCACTAGAGAAATCTGTGTGTAGAATTTGTTTGTCTGGTAACTCGTCATTGAGTGGGGACCCAGCTAGTAATGGGTGTGCAACAAGAAAGTCTGCTACTATTTGTCCCTTGATAGCACGCAGAGGAACATAAGTTATGTTGAATTGCAATAATATCATCGACCATCTTGCTAGACGTCCGGAGAGTGTTGATCGTGTCATTAAATATTGCAAAGGATTAATTCTTGAAACCAGAGTTACTTTGTGAGAAAGCATGTAATTCCTAAGCTTCTGGGCTCTAAAAATTAAAGCTAGACAATGCTTCTCAATTGGTGGATACCTTATCTCCGTCGGTATTAGATGACGACTTAAGGAGTATAATGCATTTTCTTTGCCCTCATTATTAACTTGGGCTAGTAAAGCTCCGAGCGAGTAATCTAAAGTTGCGGTATAAAGTATCAAAGGTCTCCCTGAGGTAGGGGCTGCCAAAATAGGAGTTGTCATTAAATATTGTTTAACGTCCTCAAAAGCCTGCTGGCATTTTTCTTCCCAAATAAATTTGTCGTTCTTTTTAACCAATGCCGAGAAAGGCTGACACCTACCTGAGAGGTTTGAAATAAAGCGTCTCAGATATGCCAACTTCCCCTGTTTTTTAATTAATGCCAAGAAAGGCTGACGCCTACCTGAGATGTTAGAAATAAAACGTCTCAGATATGCCAACTTCCCCTGAAAGGAATGTAATTGTTTTAAAGTTTTAGGGGGAGGCATTTTTAAGATAGCCTTAATCTTCTCCGGGTCGATCTCGATTCCCAGATGACGAACAAAAAATCCAAGGAACTTCCCAGAAGTGACACCAAATGCGCCCTTTAGGGGATTCATCTTGAGATTATATTGTTGTAATCATTCAAAAACGATCCTCAAATCGTACAAATGGTCTAATTTTGGTTTACTTTTGATGACCAAATCATCCACGTAACATTCTACTTGATTGTGAATGAGGTCATCAAAAATCCTTGTCATTGCTTGTTGGTATGTTGCTCCGGCGTTCTTCAAACTAAATGGCATTACTGTGTAGCATAAAATTCCAACTGGTGTTCTGAAAGCTGTAAGTGTTGTGTCTTCAGGTGCCATCTTTATTTGGTTGTATCCTGATGATCCATCCATAAAGGAGAATATTTCATGTGTTGAAGCAATATACACCATCATTTCTAGTATTAGTAGTGGAAACTCATCTTTCTGACATGATTTATTCAAGTCTCTAAAGTCGACACAGACTCGTATCTGTCCGTTTTTCTTTTTAACTGGAACAATATTAGCTATCCATGTGGGATATTGTTCTTCTCGTATGAATTTAGAATATATCAATTTCTTTACTTCGGCAATAACTTGCTGTTCCATTTCGAGGTGCATTCTCCTTGGGGCTTGTTTTATTGGGGTTATATCTTTATCTACCCCGAGTTTATGAATTGCAACTTCCATTGATAGTCCTGGCATTTCATCATAACTCCAGGCGAAG
>JXCR01149147.1:581190-618305 GCA_002079205.1 Phalaenopsis hybrid cultivar
CTATTGGAATCACTTAGTCCAAATGAATTTACTAAACTCAACTTAATGAGTTCCATAATTTCATTTAGACCGTGGGAAGCCTCGTTAGCAACCGTAGGTTACCTCCTCCGAGGGGTTCCCGATCTTCCAATAGAGACTTTTTAATTTAGTTGAAGTTGTATTTTTTTGTGATATTTGTGATTAAGTTTTGAGTTGTCTTATATTTTGAAATGTTGTGAGGTATTTTTTTTGTTTGATTTTTTGTTTTTTGTTTTGCTTTTGTTTTTTTTTAACATGCAAGTGTTTTTTTATGCAGTAAATAAGCATAAAAGAAAAGCAGTAGAAAAGTACAAGAAAGACTGTAACGTGCTGTAAACTGTAAACGATGTCTTCTCGTTCAACCACCTAAAACTCAAAATGCATGTCAGAGCATTTATGCTTATAGAGCTGGAAAAGTAAAGTTTTGGAAACCTTCCTAACTCTACGTTGTGTATTGAGGGTCCTTAAATTTTAAGGATAATATTATTAAGTAAAACATATTAAGTTTAATAGATCCCTAAGGTATTCACCAGGTTAAGAGTAGGAAGCAGGTCCATGCAACCTTCTTAATGTCTGGTAAAAGGCCTTGAGTTAATTTAAACTTTATTATGTTCCTTAATAATTCATCCTAGGAACAACTTGATCCTCAGTGAACATTGATGTCTTGATTATCCCAAGAATAAGGTAAATGTCATTTACCTTTCAATTTGAAAATTATGTGGGTGAAGACCCTTTAGGAGACAAATTAGTGTTATTAAGAACACTTAGCCAAGTTTTAGTCCTAATTGGACTTGTGGTGTTGGGCAAAGTAATGTATTTAAGGATACTTAACCAAATTTTTAGTCCTAGGTGGACTTGTGGTGTTTTAAAAGAGTTTGATTATGTATGACAAATTAGTGTTATTAAGAACACTTAGCCAAATTTTAGTCCTAATTGGACTTGTGGTGTTTAAAAGGCAAATTGGTGTTATAAGAACACTTAGCCAAATTTTAGTCCTAATTGGACTTGTGGTGTTTTAAAAGAGTTTGTGATAACCCCCTACTTATCTCTTTAAAAATTTTTTTAAAAACATTTACCGATGAGATAAATATCAAGCTTAATTATGGGTGGATGGCTGTCTTTAAACTCAACCCTAGGGTCTAGGATGAGTTATGGTAAGGCTTATTTGACCATACGAAGCTCAATTGGATTGGATTTGACCACAAGTCCAAGAAAGTGCATATGACCAAATCTTATTTTTGGATTAGGATAGGCATGTCAATTGGCCCAATTAAATATGGAATTTGGTGTAAGAGACCATGGGGAACAACTTTCATGAAGGGTGAAAGTCATTTTGAGGTCAATTGGTTAATCAATTTGAACGAGACCATGAAGAACAACTTTCATGAAGGGTGAAAGTCATTTTGAGGTCAATTGGTTAACCAATTTGGTGGATATTTTTGACCCATTTTAAGCATGTTGGGCTAATTTGGGTCAAACGTGGGCTAGGCATGGGCTAAGTCCAAATTTATTGTTGTTTTTGGTGTAAAACATCATAATGAACAATTTTCATGAAGGATTAAAATTGTTTTGAAGTTGATTTGATGGTCAATTTGGATGGATTTTGATGGGTTTTGGTTTTATAAATTAAGCATGTAGGGCTAAATTTAGGTCAAACTTGGGCTAGCTTCGGGATAAGTCCAAATTGATTGTTTGGTTTGGGGTAAAATGTCATGATAAACAACTTTCATGAAGTATGAAAATTGTTTTGAAGTTGATTTAGTGGATTTTGATGAAATTTGGATTTAGACCCAATTTAGGCATATGGACCTAATTTGGGTTAAACTTAAGCTAGTTTTGGACTAAGATCAAATTGATTATTGTGTTTGGTAACAAATGACATTATAAAAGATTTTCAACAAAAATTGGATGCCAATTTGAGGCTTAAGGCATTCAATTGTTGAGTTTTGGGGTGTTAGCCAATATTGGGGCTAATTTTGGGTATTTTGGATTTAGGCCAAAATCAAATTGATTTGAGGCTTCATCAAGGCCAATTGATGATTTATTTTGATGTGTAAGAATGTTTCAAAGATTTTGCAATATTAATTGAGATGAATTAGCTAGTCTATGGGTTCAATTGAGTGAGGTTAAGTCTCAAGGTCAAAATTGGGGTTTTAACCCAAATCAAAATTGGGCTCAAATCATAGACCAATTGAGCCTGGATTTGGTTTAGTTTGTTCATATTAAAAGTGAATTTGAGTTTAGGATGAGAATTGGGGTCAATTAAGATCAAATTTATAGACATTTGGGATGGATTTGGGGAATTTTGGGTCTTTAAAGGACAATTTGGGGATTTTGGTTGGGTCATGTGGAAAATAAATAAAATTGGGAATATTTGGGATTTATTGAAATTTTTTTTGATAATTTTAGAATTTTTAAAATTTTGGGTTAAAGAAGTGTCCCAAGAGCTATTAGGTAATTTGGGGGTGTCTGGGGCAAAAGTCCCAAGATGAACATTTCAAGTAGAATTGGATAGATATCCATTCTAAATGAACCATGGATCAATGAAATCCCCATTTTGGGTTCTTATGTATTGGTCTTAGTCAGGGTATTGTGGGGTTATTGTGTACCTTAACTCCAAACCAACACCTAGGGTCAATCCTAAGGTCAAGTAGTCCTATAGGAGCTCCTCTTCAGTTTTTTCATAATGATCTTACCTACTAAATGCTAGAGGATAAGACCAATATGTGGAACTTCAAGTTGAGCAAAGAGATGAGTTTTGAGTTTCTAACGGTGAGGGTACCTTTTCTGGTTTTCTAAGACTAGTCAATAGGAAAAGTCCTATGGCTAGACCTAGGCTACTAAAGAAGTTTCTAGACCTCAACCAAAAGTGAGGTCAACAAATGCCAACAATAAAAATTTCTAAGGATTAAAAAAACTTATTTCCTCAACTAAGATAAAAATAAAAAGACCACCTCTACCATTTACTCAATACAAAGGGGAAGAATTGAAAGACAACCCTGAATAAAAGAGTAACCTAGAAGAATTTGATCCAGAATTTGAATTATTTATAAAGAATTCGATCCAAAATTTGGGAGATCATGAAGTATCATATAAAGATCCATTTCTTATAAATTTAAATGATGATAATGATATGAAAATTGAGAATATCACTAGAATAATATTGGATCTAGAAGGAAATATGCGAAATAAGGATATGAATCAATCTAAATAGGAAGAGCCGAAAGAAAATTTTAAAATTGAGGACTTTGTAGGAATTCATGGTTCTAGAAAGGTTTGGGTGATTAATCAAGGATTACTTAAATGGAATTTTGATCCAGGTGAAATCATTTTTTGGGCTGACGATGTTAAACAAAGATTTATGGGAGGTAACCCATAATTATCAGTGTGGTTTTATTTAGTGTGCTTGAGAATTATGATTGTTAGTGTTGTATTAAGTTTGCTTTAATGTGGATTGGTTAGTTTAATTAATGATTGGTAGATGTTTGGATTGTTAGTGGTTTGATTTAATTTTCATGTGTCATGAGGGAGGTGATTCCTTACTTCTTATTATGGATAAACTTATATATTCTCTTGTAGTAGTTGGATTGACGAGTCTTCTACGACTCAGGTCTCACTCAGACTTAAGTTTTATAAGACGCATCATTAGTTTTAACAATGACAATTCCATCTCAATCTTGTTACTTGTT
This sequence comes from Phalaenopsis hybrid cultivar, assembly GCA_002079205.1. Classification (NCBI taxonomy): domain Eukaryota; kingdom Viridiplantae; phylum Streptophyta; class Magnoliopsida; order Asparagales; family Orchidaceae; genus Phalaenopsis; species Phalaenopsis hybrid cultivar. Next base: position 584,898 of record JXCR01149147.1, read on the forward strand.
TTCTCTGACTTTGCTTTCATTTATTAAGAGTAGCTAACCTATTTGATGAGTAACATGTAGATGAATTTACACTATCCTTATAGCTACTAGAGGTGCTTAATTATTGGGATATGGTGATGCCTAGGGTTGGTGCTCGAGAGCCAATATATCAGGGATAATCTTATCTTTGGGATTAGAATGTATAAACTCATTTATAAGTACCCAATATATCAGTGTGGTGATTCCATTATAAATTGGAAGTAAGTTAGTGAGATGCAATGAGTTAAAGGAAGAACTAACCTCATTTATCATATGTGTTTGTGTTTGTGTTTGTGTTATAATAATATAAAGATTTGGAGAACACATAAATATATATTTTTGCATGTTGATACATGTTCTGCTTGATAGACCTTTCTTTCCATTTTATCGAGCATGTTTTTAGTTTAGACTTACTTTCTATTTCATATTATTCGGTCTTGATAAGTACTTTTAGATGTTTGTGATAGATAGAATTTCTGAACTATTTTTCTTTCTGCTTATATTTTATGTATTGAATGTTATCTAATTTAAAGTTAGTATACTTACTAGGAACGTTAAAACTTAAAGTTAGTTTAAAACATGACCTTCAATTGTTATCTAATTTTATCTAACTTAAAGTTAGTTTAAAATTAAAAGGAAGTATACTAAATTGAAATACTTATCTAATTTATCGAGCATGTTATCATAACTAACTTTAATTTAACATGACCTTGGATATTAGAGTTTAACTTTCAATGACTATATTTTTTTTGTAAATATTATGGTAAATTTAGGTTAAAGTTTTAAATAACGAATGTGAATTCTAAAGTTTAAGATATTTAGTATGAAAGGATAAGACTATATTTTTTTTAAAGTAAAGGAAATTGTATCTTTGAAGTATTAAAAAAATTAGAGTTTCATGTAAGAAGAGAAGAATGCAGCTTGATGAAAAATCATAAACTAATATGAATTTATAAACTGAAGAAAGGTAAGGAGTTTTGACTTTAAGAAGGGGACAGTGAAGTTCAAAATTATTAAAGGCTATCCAAATATATTAATCCTCACTTGAAAAAGAAAAAGAAAAGAAAGGATTGAAAAGATCCTAAAAAAAAAGAAGAAGAAGAAAAAGAAGAAGAAAAAAAAGAAAAAGAAAAAAAAAAGGAATGTGAGAAGAAGCTTGAGGAGATGCCTAATCAAAAATTGGCTTCACTTGAATCAACTTAAGGAAAAGGCTTTATTACAATTTTTAAACTTGTATTTGAGTATTAGTAGCATTACTAGTTAAGTTTTCATGAATTTTTTTTCATATGAATGTTCTAAGTATCCTTGATATGACAAATTGCAATTCTTCTTGAAATGAATAGAGATTTAGAAATCTTAAATTTGATTACTAAGTACTCTTGGACTTAGAGTTTGAATCTAAGTTGTTAGAGATTTTTCTTAAATTTTACTATTTTATTTATTAAACAAAAGTATAGAAGTTATAAGTTAATCTCTATCCTAAGTCATATTTATATGTAGTAAAATGGTTACTTGAGGACAAGTAACATTTAAGTTTGGGAGAGTTGACATGTTTAAAACTTACCTACTCTTTCATATATATTTTATGCTCAATTTTAATGATTTTTAATTATATTACACTTTAAAGGATGGTATTTTACATTTTTTTTGTTTCAGGTACAAGAAAATGAATTTTGGAGAAAATGAAGCAAAAATGGTGCAATTTGGAGTAAAAACGAGCAAGAAATGAAATTCTGAGTTGGCACATTTTGATATGTCTTTCTATGCTTAATCTACTTTACATTTTTCACATTTTTTTAAATTAAATTTCACTTTAAAGATAGGCTATTTTTAAACTTATTTTTCAAGTATATCTGTTAGGAGTGGAGTGCAACTGAAATGAGGTGAAATGGAGCTGATATGGAGCCAAACAGAGCAAAATAGTGGAGCTGCAGCAGGGTGGTACATGATGTGCTAAAATCTAGAGAATTAGCGCATGATGCACCAATTTAGCATCAGATGCACTAGAGACAAATTTTTGTGGATTAAGGAGGTTCAGAATGAGTTTTTGCATGAATTTTCAAAGGGACACTTGTTCTAAACACCCCTTGGAGTGATTCAATGCATCCAGACACTTAGGAAGATTTTTTTTATGAAGGGATATGTTTCTTGGATTAATGGACATGTATTTTGAATCCAAAAGTGTATACTTTTGGATAGAATTTTGGAGGGAGGCAGACTTTTATAAAAGAGAGGGTAGTCTAGAGCTTGAGGAAGTGTTTTGGGAGTTAGTTTGGTGGTGGGTGTGTTTGTGGCATGAAAGTGAGAAGAAGGGCTTGGATATTTTCTTCAAGGATTGTAAGAGGAGAGAGAAGGTGACAGTTTTCTTCTTCATTACATTTCTAGGAGAGAGAAAGGTTTGAAGAGAACTTCTAGGGATTTACATGTGAAGGATTATGAGATAAGTTGTGTTCTTTTATAGTTTAGATTTATATGTTAGTATTCATTAAACCCATTTTAATTTGTCTTTCTTACCTTAAGTTTTATAGTTTAGATATTGTGATTTAGGTTATTATCATAAGAATTTTCATCTTCCAAATTAAGACTTCATAGTAGTAGACTAGAATTAGCCAAAAGGATTTCTTATTGCACTTCTCAGTGGGATCGATGCTGGGGTTTTCAAAGAAAGCCCTATATTACTTAAAGAGATACGTGCACTTGCGTAGAACTCCTAGTGTGTGAACTATTTTATATATTTTATATAATAGTTTTAATTTGCACATTAATTACTTAATATAAATTGGGTCAAGATTTTGGCAATATTTTTTAATGCTAAATTACTGTGTAATTTTGGGACTGGTCCAGTTTTTGGCACTGTTAATGAGGATTTAAATTGATGTAAAGCACGCAAAAAAATAGCACACACTAGGGGCGCATCACGCACCATGCGTCAGAATTCAAAAATTCACTACTTTGGCTCCAAATTTTATCCATTTTGCTACTTTTTCTCTAAATGCCTAAAATTGATTTACCTGCAACAAAAACATGAAAATACGCTTCTTTAAAGTGCAATATCACCAAAAAAAATCATAAAATATATTCTTAAAATAAAATTTTATTTTGGTGTATTAGTAGGTGTCAGCCCTTCTACGCAATAATTAACAAGGACGCCAAATTTGTTTGGGAAGAGAAATGCCAAAGGCCTTTGAGGACGTTAAGCAATATTTAATGACACCTTCTGTTTTGGTAGCCCCTATCCCAAAAATACCTTTGATACTTTATATCACGGTCTTAGATGACTCTTATCGGAGCCATGCTAGCTCAGGTCAATGACGAGGGTAAGGAAAGCACTCTATACTCCTTTAGTCGCCAACTACTACCAAATGAGGTAATGTATCTGCCTATTGAGAAACATTCTCTAGATTTAATTTTTGCCGCCGAAAAGCTTAGACATTACATACTTTCTCATAATGTAACCCTTACATCAAAAGTTAATCCTTTGCATTATTTGATGACTCGACCAACACTTTGCAGTCGTTTAGCATGGTGGTCGATGATTTTATTAAAATTTGATATAGTTTTTGTTCCCCTCCGCGCAATCAAGGGACAATTCTTAGCAGATATCCTCACTGTGCACCCACTTTCAGCTAGGACCCCTCTCAATGATGAGCTACTAGATGAACAGATACTATAAATAGAAACGTTCAGTGCTAGCCATTATGAAATGTACTTTGATGGGGCTTCATCAGCCAGAAAAGAGAAAGGATCAGAGGTAGTTATACGAGGAAAAGTAAGAGTTGTTCTAATTTTTATGACGCCAGACCAGAGTATGTTGAAATTCTCCTATCACCTGACAAAGTCGTGTACAAACAATGAAGCATAATATGAAGCACTGATCACCGGGTTGGAGTTGACAATCTCAATAGATATAACAAACATTTTCATCTATGGCAACTCACAACTCATCATCCAGCAAGTCGCTGGACAGTATAAGATTTTGAAAATAAGGCTAACAAAATATGACTAGTACACAATGAAGTTGCTACAATAGATCCCCAGTGTCACTCTATACCAGATTCCTCGGGGAGATAACGCCCATGTCGATGCTATAGCAAAACTTGCTAATGAACCGACATGTCCACCAAAGGATTCCATCAAAATTGCAGTACAAGAAAGTCAGGTTTTGTCTCAAATCAACCTCGATAATCTACACAAGCTCAGAGAAGAACAAAAAACTATGATTGCAGTTGCTGACATTAACGAAGGTTGGCCAAAACTGTTGATAGAAGATTTGTAAACTGGAAAGCTGCCAGAAGACAAGTTTAAAGCATATCACAACACAATATCCTCTAGAGGGTGATGTCCTCTAAAGAAGATTGTTTGATCACATGTTGCTGAGATGTTTAAGCAGAGTCAAAGCACAGATTATCGTCAAAGAAGTACAAGCTGGACTGTGTGGAGCTCTCCAGTCAAGGCCAAAGATGAAAAAGAAGATTAAAAGACTCGGATATTATTGGTCAGTGATGATATTCGTTTGCATGAATACAACTAGAAGGTGTCACCTTTATCAAGTGTTTGGGGAGGTCTTACACCAACCTCCAAATGATCTGCTTCCTACAGTTGTCTTCTGTCCATTTAAGTGTTGGGGCACAGACATAATAGGATCAATAGATCCTCCATCCTCTGAGGGACACAGATTTATTCTTGCAACTACAGGTTACTTCTTCAAATGGGCAGAAGCAGTGTCATTGCAGCTTAGCATGTTCTCCAATTTCTTAAACGTCAGGTTGTCTACCGTTTCAGTGTTCCGCACAGAGTAATTCCAGATAATGAGGAATAGCCTTCAAGACCACAAAGATCAACAATTTCATCAAATGACATGGGATAGACTGGAGATACCCTACAATTTACTATCCCAGAGCAAATGGCATGTTCGAGGCCTTCAATAAGACACTCGTCCAAATTTTGAAGAAGACGTTTGACGAGAATAAAAGAGGATGACATGATAAACTGTTAAAAGCTCTATGGGTCTATAGGACAACATTCAGAACTCCAACTTAATGTACACCCTATGCACTTGTGTACGGGTCCAAGGGTGCACTACTGCTAGAAGTCCAGACACTGTCTCTTAGAGTCATGGCCAAACAAACTACAGTAGAAGAAAGTGCATAACTCAGACTGGAAGAATTGAAAAGTCTAAAGGAAAAATGATTAAAAGCACAACAGAATTTAGAACTCTACCAAGCAAGGATGGTGCACACTCATGACAAATTGGTCCGCCAGAAGGCGTTCAAATCTGGGGACCTCATTCTTGTTCTCAAAAGACCTATTCTTGCATGTCGCAAGTGAGTTGGAAATATCAAACCAACTAGGGAGGGACCATTTGTCATAGAAGAAGTTTATTCAGGAGTATCTTACCAGCTGGTGTATTTCCAAGGTGAAAGACCTATGTTGTCAGTTAATGATTGATATTTAAATATATATTACACACTACGCCATTGCTTGAAATGAATTTTTGAAAATGTTGCTTGTTCTGGGGTTACTCATTTGGCCAGCGTCCGTGACTGGGTCCAAAAGTTTTGTATAAAAATTAACCTCAATAAGATGAAAATTTTAAAATTTGCTCACTTTTATTTACTTGCATTCTTTTTAATTTTTGAAATTTCATTTAGTTAAACTAAATAATAAAAGACCCACACTTGTCTAAATTTAAAACTTGTTTAATAACTTGTTCTTGTTCATTTAAAATTTAAGCGCACTAAAGTTTTTTTCTTCTAGAAAAAGATGTCGAGGCAGAAGTTGATTTTTGCTTTCTGAGATTGCTTGAATCTCACACTGAATGAGGAAAAGACAGCCTAGGGTGGCATCATAGACTTTGACGTGGATTTCATTCAGATTAACGTAGACTACGAGGGTCCCCTGATGAACATAGTCAGTCGTTGGGAGAAAGAAGGATTTCAATCACTGCTAAGTATTGGTACCAAAGAAGACTTCTCTCTGAAGAGGAATAAAACAACTACACAAAAAAATCCATTGGAAGGAACCATTCACCTACCGTTGATGATCACTGCACTGACAAAGAATTTAGTCAGTGCCGATGAAGAAAGAGTGTCAAATGCGCCACTCAAAAGAACGCAACGCTGTAATTCTAACTTTCGAAAGCGTAGATCTTTCTTACATCAGGAAAATAGATGTATTACAAGAAGAAGAAGTGACACTTACCATGATTCCTGAGGAAAAAATTTATGACCCATGCATGAGGGAAATTTCTACTAGTCCTCCCATCACGGAGGATGAGTCTAAGTTTGTTGCAGAGCTTAAAAATCCAAAAATTCCAGATGAACTTTGCAAGGGTTTCCCGATGTGCAATGCTGAAATTCCCAGATAAGCATCAAAAGCAGGAGTATTTGTGGAGTGCTCGGGATGTAATGTCCTCCATTTAGAGTACTAAAGTATTTTTTAAGAGTATACAAACACTGATACAGGGCTCAGAAGGCTTCGAACCCAGATACTGAATTATATATTCCACTACATACAGAGCCGAGTCATGCATGGTTTCCTGCAGCGTTGAAATGATGACTGCAAAGGATTCCTACGTCAGAATTAGAAGGCTTGGAACTACATACGAAAGTTTTCTCCAAAAATGATGAAAGAAGGATTCTCAACAGCGTGTTGAACATATATGATAAGAAATGTCTCATATGTGTTCAGTATATGAAATGTACTCAGCATTTGATACTTTAGAATATATTCAGCATGTCATCTTCTGATACCTTCAGCATGCATTCAGCTTGTAATGCATATTTGAAGCAGATTAATGAAATTTCTTCTAGATTTCAATGAATTTGTTAAACTGCCCTTTAGTGCGATTGATAAAAAACTACAGAAACATGCGTTGGTTCTAAATTATAATGAACAAATAACAATACAACAAAAACCTGATAATAAAATTTAAAGAAAATTTTTGAAAAATAAGTCAACCAAAAAAATTATATTTTAAAAAATATATTTTGATAATTAAATGAGATACAGACAATAAGAAAATGATAAATTTCATGAATTAGTTTCTCTCGAGCTCGAGGTTTCACACTTTGTACTTTTGTAGCACAAATTTCATGGCTACCCTAGTTTTTTAACAATCCCCATGCAGTTTCACATTCTTCACAAAATCACACAATTTTTTCCTTACCACTGTCAATCTTCACAATCCCCATATCTATAAAGAAACACCACAAAATTCTCTACTCTATTCTCACAATATTCATGGGATCAGTGTCGACATTCTGGTTCTCAATTCTTTGAGATAGGATTAAGACCACCTTAAATGGAGAACAATACCTTATTATCGTTTTTCAAGATCGGCTTAAGACCACCTTAGATGGAGTATGACATCTAATTCTCCACCCAATTTTTTGAGATAGGTTTAAGACCACCTTAAATGGAGTATGGCATCCTATTCTCATCTTTTGAGATGGGTTTGAGACCACCTTAAATGGAGTATGGCATCCAATTCTCTACCCAATTCGTTGAGGTAGGTTTAAGACCACCTTAAATGGAGTATGGCATATTATTCTTATCTTTTGAGATTGGCTTAAGACCACCTTTATTGGAGCATGGCATCCGATTCTCTACCAAATTCTTTGATATAGGTTTAAGATCACTTTAAATAGAGCAAGACACCCTATTCTCATCTTTTGAGATCGGCTTAATACCACCTTAAATGAAGTATGGCATCCTATTATCATCTTTTGAGATAGGTTTAAGACCACCTTAAATGGATTATGACATCCTATTGTCATCTTTCAAGATAGGCTTAAGATTACCTGAAATGGAGTACAAAATCCTACTCTCATCTTTCGAGATAGGTTTAAGGCCACCTTAAATGGAGTATGACATGTTATTCTCGTCTTTTGAGATAGGTTTATGGCCACCTTAATTGGAGCATGACATCTTATTGTCATCTTTCGAGATAGGATTAATAAGACCACCTTAACTGGAGTGTGACATCCGATTCGCATCTTTCAAGATAAGGTTAAGACCACCTTAAATGGAGTATGACACGCTATTCTCATCTTTCGAGATAAGTTTAAGACCACCTTCAATATAGCATAGCATCCTATTCTCATCTTTCAAGATTGGCTTAAGACCTCCTTAGATGTAGTATGGCATCTGAGTCCTTACCCAATTCTCTGATATAGGTATGAGGCCACCTTAAATGGAGTATAGTATTCTATTCTCATCTTTTGAGATTAGTTAGAGACTACCTTAAATTGAGTATGGCTTTTGATTCTCGACTAAAATTTTTGAGATTGTTGTGAGGCCCCTTTAAATGGAACAAGGCTTCCGATTCTCAATTCCGGGATTGATACCTGATCCCAAATCTGCTACTATGCAACAGTATAATAATGTTTCTGACTAAAATTTCACTTATATTTCCTTACTTTGCAACAGAGTCAAAACTTGATCGTGAAGAAAATAAGAATTTAACTTTTTAATTTATATATATATTAGGATATTACGAAAGTAGACGTATCGTTATCAAGTAATATAGGACTTTTTTATTATGACCTAAATATCAAACCCACAGGGAAATTATGCAATATGCTCTATTGAACAACAAACATTCTATTTTAAAAAGACAATTACTTTAACTAGAGATGTATTCATAGTAATTAAAATTCAATTTTTTTTGGTATTTTTGATATTATGACAAAACAGTAAAAATTTTAAAAGATAACTTTAGTTTACGTAAAAAAGAAGCACCAAAATTGAAAATATATTTCTCCTTATCATGAATGAGTAATAAGCATAAGAATTCTATTGTGGTAGTATGCAAGTTGTGTTGTGCTAAATAGGAGCAATTATATTCTTTACCCTTACTAGAGATGCTATAAAGAACATTAGCTAATTTAAAGTTTGAATAGTTCTGAAAACTGGCTAAGCAGGGATGATACTAGCTCTCACCCTGGAGTTCCCTTGGTTCCCTCCACTTAGGGGCTAACATCTCGTATCAGAACTTAAAACAATAAACCAACTTGGAGGGCTTTAACCAGTCACTTTAAAGTCCTCTAAATCTACACCCTTCAATGATTATTTCCTTATTTATTTGCACTAAATCATATGAATTACATTCTCCACTCATACAACCTCATGTGATTCTTTCCAATTGTTGATTGAGACAATACTAGCCCAATTCTTACATGTTCTCACAACAAATTTTAACATATGGACAAGTACATTGAATAGAATCATCACAACTTCTTCCAACACTAAATATTAATACTCTCCACAACTTCCATCCAACACTTTAATTACTTATCATTTTAAGAAGAAAGATAAAAAAAATACTCAGTATCCATGGAGAAAACAAAACCACACTTTAGTTTAAAAGAAGAAATCATTGTCAAAAATCCATGGAGAAACCAAATCCACACTTAAGTTTAAAAGTAGAAATCATTGTCAAACAAACAAGAAATCTCAATTAAGACCAGAAGTAGTTCAAAAACAAAAGATAAAAACTTATCTTAAATCCTCCACCAAACTCCTGAAATTTTTTTGAATCTCTACTCTTTTATAACAGTCTTAACTCTCAAAATGAAATTAAAAACAAAAAGAATAAAGTAAATTTTTGTGGTGCTTGAATCTCTCGACAAGATTCTCCACGATCTTCTCAAGACTAAGCTCTCTCTCCCTCTTCAAGCACCCTCTTCAAGCACCCCTTTAAAATGTCTCAACTTTGTTCTTTTATAAACTTCCTAAGAGGTGCAATAGAAACTCTTCAAAATGTACCTAAATTAGATGTATTCTCTAAAGGGATGCCTCCTTTTGCAAGACTTTTAATAATATTTTCGTTCCTAGTGGTCATAACCACCCTCTTTAGCCAATAGGTGCCTTGAATACCTCTTCAAAATTCAACTAAATGAAGAAAATCTCCAAATCACTGCCTTTGGTGCTTAAGCTCGGGGGCTGTAGCACTTAGGCATGACCTTCTCTGTTTAACTGGCGCTTAAGTGTTGGATCTGGCACTTAGGCGCCAAAACACTTTAGCACAATTTTCACCTCTTTGCTCCAAATTTACTCCTTTTGTACTCTTTTTAGCATTTTACACTTTTTACTTGTACCTGAAAGAAAAAGCACACAAATACCTTCCATTAAAGTGCAATATCTCAAAAATAGGTATAAAAATGCGTCTAAAAATACTATATATTTTAGGTGTATCAAAATCCCCCAAGTACTTATCCTCAAATGACACTTCAATCTTTAAAATCTAAATAAGTATGATATCTGTATGAGTTTCTTTAGGAGTTACTAAAATTTAGATTTATAAATATAGTAGTCCAATTTAGAAAAATATCCAGTAAATGAGACCAACTTAAGGTTTAGAAATTTTTAATGTTAAGAAAGATGACAATATGAGTTCTTATCTAATTTAGAAATATTTTAGATTTTCCAAATTTAGAATTTAGTTCTTTTATTATCTCTACTTAAAAATTTTTATTTTAAATAATTTTACTTACTATATTATATTTTTAAGCTTAAGATTTTCTCAAGTCATATACTTTAAAAAGTTCAAATGTGGAACAAATTTTTGATTAGGTACTAATCCTCAAGCATCTCCTCCCTTACTTTTTTCTTTTTTTTCCTTTTTCTTTTCTTTTTCTCTTTTTTTCTTTATCTTTTTCTTTTTCTTTTTCAGGCAAGGATTACTATATCTGGATAGGCCTTTAATGGTTTTGAATTTCACTTCTCCTTTCCTAAAGCAAAGTCTTGATATAAGTCTTTTACTTAAAAATATAATAATAGTTTTGAAAATTATTTTAATAAAAGAAATTTAATTATTAAAAATAAAAGTCTAAATTTTCTAAATTTTTCAAAAATACAACTTTTCTTATTAAAGATAGTTACACTATATTTAGCAATTTATATACTAAAAATTTTTAACTGAAAGTTTTTCTTCATTACTCAGAATTTTAACTAAATTTTCTTACTCATTTCTAGAATCAAATTTTACTTCCCTAATATAAATTCATATACATGATCATTTTTCTTTTTAACTCAAATTCTCTTGTAGCACATTTGAGAACAAATAAAATTCAAGTTTTGAAAATATTTTTCATCCCACCCCCCCAAACTTAAATTTTTAACAAATTGAATAGTTTAGCATCAGATATATATATAAGCTGGAATACAATTGAAATAACAATCTTACAAGAATTTTTGTATCCTAAGTATACAAGTAGAAAACTAAAAACATGAGTAAAATTAATTTTTGATCAATTTTTTATTATTTTCATTTTAATTTAACGTGAGAGATTCAATAGACTTCTAAGTAGTGGATACAAACATAAAAACAAACAAACCCCCTAACTTTGGCCTCACAGTCTCAACAAAAAAACAAACACACTAACAAGATAAAAGAAAAATACGGGGTAGCAGTTTTCTAAGTTTAAAATTTAAAACTAAAGATAACAAAGTTTTTAACTTTCTAAAAGATATAGAATTAAATTCAATCCTTAACTAACTAACATAGTACTAAACACACAACAACACTTACTACCCTTGAATTTAAAATAAAATACTAACAAAACACAAACATCACAATAACAATTAAATATGAGTCCAAACCATCACATAATATAAATAAACACACAAATGCAAATGTAGCAAGCCCAAACTACATAATTTATAACACATCACAACACATGTCATAAGTCCAAACATAAAAATAAACAACACATAACAAATCTCAAGTCTAAAGCACATAGTTTAACACATATTACAGACAAAAAGATAATTCAGTCCTCCTCCTCATAATCTTCAGAATCACCGCTATCCCAGACATTGTAGATTCATAATCAGGGTATCTAGGTTTTGGCGGAAATTGCACTCCTAGTTTACCCCTAATGAGGCTCTCCAAAGATGAGTGAAACTTCTCTTCGTAATCACTTTTCCTTCTATTATACTTATCAGTATGTTCTGCAAAAAGCACTAAATCTAAAATTTATTTGCGATATAGCTGATATTGTGCTTCATCCTCTGTCATAATTGATCTTGGGTCTCAGTATAATCACCTCTAGAAGTAGAAGCAAATGTGGTAGATGGTCTAGATGTAGAACCAACAGAGGTAGCAGCAGCAAATGTTGTCATTCCATAGCTCCTTGAAAATCCTCCTATTCAGCCAAAAAATAGAATTTTCAGAATAAGTCTTCACATTCATCTTTGTAAAAGGCTTTAGAGGAAACAATACTTCCTCCCAACTATCATATTTCATTCCAGCCTACTCACATAAAGAAAAGATCAAGGAAGCAAATTCCAGACCTGCAGTACTAGCGGCAGTGGTAGAATTGATGATAGTCTGATATATCAAAGCTCCAATGTTGATGAGATTTCCTTCTTGGATACAATAATTTAACATCGCTCTCTCCTTGGTAACTTGACTAAATTGATTTGTTGGTAGCAAATGAGCAGAAATAAAATAGTGTCATGCCTTCGAAGGTGCACTTAACTTTGGCATGGAAAAATTGACTCTCCTCTCATTAGTGATTTTCCAGAGTCCTCTTCCAACAGTCAAATAAGAAATAATATCATCTAGCTCCATCTTAGTCGGACTATAATTCACATAAAAACATAAATTATCTGGTGGCAAATGATAGAACAAATTGATTACCTTCGGTGAAAAAGGTACCAACTTTTTTCAAACCATGACTCTATCATCTTTAGCTTCAGGGAGGTTTTCATAAGACTCCCTAGCAATATATATAACTGCAACATCAAAAAAATAACAGAATCGTTCCCACCATTGGCGAATGATCAGATCTTCCACAGATTAATCTGGATTCTTAAAATAATCCTTATGGATAAGCTTTCGTGATTTCATTGCATCAATGTACCTATCTTGAGCTTTTGAACTCACAAATTTGCTCAAATCAAAAGGGCTCTTTTCTTTACTCCTCTTCATTCTTGGTGTCATTCTACAGTTTTATAAAATTCCAAAAATGACTTCAAAAATCAAGTTTAAACTACTAAACTAAACTTTTAAAGCATAAACTACACTTCCTATGCAAATTCCATAAATTTTCCTCATTTTTCACCATGAATAGTGAATTTTCAAATTCTTGCAAATGTACTCAAAATACATGGTGACAATCCAAAATTTTTACATAGAAGTAAAGCTCTTACCTTAAGAAATCCAAATCTACCAAGTTTTTCTTAATTCCACCAAAAATCTCCACTTAATGTTGTGCCCTAGCTCTCCAAAATCACAATTTTGAGAGGTTGAAGGTGACGGGAGGGTGAAAAATGGTGATTTTTGAGTTAACTTTTAACATTTAACCATTCACAAACCGATTTTTATGAACCGATGCTTAAGCGCGGATAAGTGGCGCTTAGATGTCTGCCTCTTGGGTTACCTATTTACTTAAGTATACCACCCCTAAATGGTCTCATAACACTTAGATGACTATTGTCATCTCCTTTAACTCTCCTCTCTCTCTCAAAATTCTCTATATAACTCAATTCAAGTTGAGGCTAAAAATAACAATAATTTTCACACAAACAAACGTATATATTCATTCACAAATATTTACAAGTACATATAACACTTAATTCTCACTCCAAATAGTCTTAGATGAGAAAATTTTCTAAGCACAAACATTTAACAAACATTCACAATTAAACACATAAAAGCATAAACACTAAAAACAAGACTTAAAAACTAACACATAAACACCAGAGATGATAGGAATGTAAGTTTTCCTTCATCATTTTTAAATCCATTTTCAAAAGTCTGACACTTCTTTATTGCTTTGAAATTACTTCCTACAATGAAAATTTGTAAGGTCACTAAGGAGAGTGTCATTCTAAACTACTGCATTCAAACCAAAAAACCTATTGATGTTGGAGTTTTTATTATAAAATCAATTTTTGGTTTGATTATGAATGGATTTGCAACTAGTCTGGGACATCCATCCACTATTTTTCTACTATGTGGTCAAGCGCAAGTATCTTATGAAAGTTTGGAAAAAGTGCTACTTCCTTGGAAGTCGATGCATCAAGAATTCTAATGCAATTGTATTCGAATGAGAGATGAAAATGATATGAATTTACTGATAGATCAAAGATCTCAGAATTCAACATCAGTTTATCCTTACTTCAAATTGAGTGCACTTCCAAAGAGGATCAAGAAGATAGAAAAATATGTGCGGAATCTCATGCACGTGATTAGGAATATTATTGAAATGCTGGATCATTTAGATTGGAGACTGAAGGAACATTTTGAACTTACAGAGCGTATTGAAGATGGATTGTATGTTCAAGAAACTTCCTTAGATTAAGGAGGAAAATTCAACTGATGAATTTCCATTTCGACGCTTTTACAATTTGTATGTGCATTACCAATCAATGGGAGACATCCAAGAGGACGATAGTGAAGATGATGTTTGATCTGAATTTATGGATGGAATGTTTTGTGTAGTACTGTTTGTTCTAGTTTGCTATGTTGGATTTTATTTATTTTTAATGAACACTATCTACGTTTATGTTTTGGATTTTAGTGTTTAGATTTCAGTGTTAGGATGTTAGTTTGCTTTAGAATATTGAATTTGATGTTTTTTGGCTTGAAAAATGTTAGTTTATAATAACATGGATTTTATTTATAAATGTGAGTTTTGTGTTGTTTGTGAAAGTTTTGTGTTAGTGTGATGTTTATATACAAGTTTAGCAAGGTTTATATGAGTCAAATAGAGGTTGACATAAAGCAGTACTGAGCAGATTTTCACAAAAACCAAAATCTGGAAAATTTGAGCTCTGACACATGATGCGCAAGATTGGCGCATGATGCACCAACTTACAGAGCCTTGGCGCATGATGCACCAATAGTCCGAACACTATATATTTCCTAGAAAACTGCAAAATGGCATGGACAAACTCCATTTTCACTAAGTCATCTTCTACCTCAAAACCCTGGTCTAGAGCATCACATTGTGGGGAAAGAGTAGAATTTGGAGGCTAAACACTATAGATTTCATCGTCTCTTGGAAAGAGCTTTACTTTAACTTAGAAATTTTTAATTTTCACCATGGATTTTGGGAGCTACAAAAATTTGGATTTTTTATGAAAATACTTGAAGAAAACTCATTGTGAAAGGTTTATTCCCAAATAAACTTGCTTGAGGAGTTAGATTTTTGATTTAGTAATTTATTTGGACTCTATTTGGATTTTCATAGAATTTTCAAATGGCTCCCCGAGTTAAGAGAGGAAGGCCATCTGAGGACTTCAATGCACAAAAATTTGTTAGTTTCAAAGCCCAACATAGTTACAATACTCAGATAGAGACCAAGACAGTGATCCAAGAGCGGGTGTTTGCAAACCCAAGTGGTGAGGTGGAGAGACTGATTCTTGTCAGGAATTAGGAAAGATTCTGCTACTTCACTACCGTAGCAATTGCCCTGATGGTTCAGGAGTTTTACGCAAACCTAAGATTCACTACTAAAGATCACATCCTAGTTAGAGGTAAACAAGTTGAATTTACTACTGATCAGATCAATACTTTTTATTGTTTGAGAGGTGTATTTTTTGATGAATACGCTGCATTTGTGATAACTGATTCAACACTGGAGGAATTGATTGCATTTTTGATTGATGGAAGAGGGGAATGGAAGATTAAGAATACCAAGGTACTTAACTTCCCTACTTTCTTGTTGAATTTTCAGTCAAAAGTATGGCAGCACTTCATTTCGGCTAGGTTGTTGCCAACAAATTATTTGGCTGATGTTACTAGAGATGGAGTTGTACTAAACTATTACATTCAGAACATGAAAGCTATAGATGTTGGTGCACTTATAGCTCAACAAGCTTGAAGTTTAGCGGGTATTTCTACTGCTGGTGGTTTGGGATACCCTGCCTTGATTTTCACTCTATGTTAACAATCAAGAGTAGAATCATTTGTTGAGTTAAGAAGTGGAAGAAGGGATATGCCTTATACAACTGTTGCAAGATCATCTACTTCTAGATCTGTATCACTTGAAGGTATTATGGACCAACTGATGATTCAATAGATGGATATAGTAAATGATGAATATAAGAAGAGGAATGCATATAATGATGACACAGGAGCAAGGAATGCATATAATGATGAATATCAACAGAGGAGAGTTCAACATGATATTGAGTTTGAAAATGCCATGGTAAGACACCTTAGGGGTGAACCTAATGTGGAATTTCCTGCTTGCCCCAGTTTCACTCCCTACACTCCTATTCATGATGAAGAAGGAGAAGAAGAAGAATTAGATGATGAAGAGGAAGGATATAAAGATTGAAGTTTTATGAGTCTTCTTTAGTTATTTTTGATGATTGTTTGTGATTTATGTTTGTATTGTGATGTAATTTCATTTGAAAACTTGTTGTAGTAAAAAAACTTTTATGTTGTGTTGTGAACTTAATTTGTAATAGTAATTGTAGACTTCCACTTTTTTTGTATTTTTAATATTTTCAGTTTAGTTTGTCAGTTTAATTTTTCAGATTTTGTATTTATGTTTTTAATTCTCAACAAGTTCATTAGAATATATTATGTTTTATTTAATGCTTTAAAGCGTGTATGTAGTTTTACAGTTAGTACCTGCAGTATACTAGAGTCCAGTTTCATGGTCAGAAATCCTCTACAGGTCAGTTTTATTTTTCATGCAGTTATTATTTTCTTTCACCTACTAAATTCTATATTAAAAACATTTTTAAAATCACTTAAAAACTTAAGTTTGGGGGAAAGAAAAATTTATTTTTAAAAGGAGTAAACTAAATTTTATTTGTCCTTAAGTAACTATATTTTTAAAAATTAAGTTAGCATGGCCTGGAATATTATGATTTACCTTTAAATGACTATACTTATGTTTATAAATACTGTGGTAAATTTAGGTAAAGAGTTTTTCATAATGAAGGTCAATTCTAAAGTTAAAGATATTTGGTATGATAGGATAAGACTATGTTTTTCTATTTAAAAGTAAGAAAATTATATTTTTGAAGTATTAAGAATTATAGAATTTCATGTAAGAAAAAAAGAATGAGACTTTATTAAAAACCATAAAGTAATATGAATTTATAAAGTGAAGAAAGGTATAGAGTTTTAACTTTAAGAAGAGAAGAGTAAAGTTCAAAATCATTAAAGACTATCTAGATATAGTGATCCTCACTTGGAAAATAAAAGAAAAGAAAGGATTGGAAAGATCCTAAAAGAAAAGAAAAAAAGAGAGAGAAAAAAAAATAAGTGAGGAGAAGTTTGAGGAGATGCCTAATAAAAAATTAGCTTCACTAGAATCAACTTGAGGAAGGAGCTTTATTACATTTTCTTAACTTATATTGGAGTGTTAGTAGCATTCCTAATAAATTTTTCATGATGTTCTTTTTCATATGAATGTTCTAAATGTCCTTAATATGACAAATTGCATTTTTTCTTGAAATGAATAGATATTCATAAATCTTAAAGTTCATTGCTAAGTATTCCTAAACTTAGAGTTTGAATCTAAGTTATTAAAGGCTTTTTCTTATATTTTTCCATTTTATTTATTAAAATAAAGTATAGAAGTTATAAGTTAAACTCTATCCTAAGTCATATGCTTTTATGTAATAAAAGTGTCACTTGAGGATAAATAACATTTAAGTTTGGGGGATTTTGATATATCAAAATAATATACTATTTTAAGTAGTTACTTTATGCCTATTCTTGGTGATATTGCACTTTAAAGAAGGGTATTTTTGTTTTTCTTTGCAAGTATATTTTTTTTAAGGAATTTGGAGCAAAAATGGCAAAAAGGACAAAATTTGATGCAAAAAAGCCAATTTCGGATTCTAGCGCATCATGCGCCAGATGCACCAAAATCCAGAGAGCTGGCACATGATACACCAGATTGGCGTATGATGTGCCAAGGACAACTTTTCTAGATTAAGGCAGTTCGAGACAAATTTATTGCGTGAATTTTAAAAGGACACTTTTTCTACACATCTCATGAAGTAATTCAATGCATCTAAACACTTTGGAAGGTTCTTTTAAGAAGGGATATGACTCTTGGATTAAATGACACATTTTTTTAGTTCAAAAGAGTTGACTTTTGGAGGGAACTTTTGAAAGGAATTTTTTCAAGAGGAGGCAGCCCAAATTAAAGGAGAATACTTCATAGAATTGAGGGAGGCTTTGTGTGTGACGTGAGGGAGAGAGAGAAAGTGAAGTCAGTTACAAAGAGAGAGAGACAGAAAAGAGGATATTTTCTTCTAAGGTTGTAAGATGAGAGGAAAAGTGAGAGATTTCTTCTTCATTACATTTCTAACAGAGAATTGGGAGTGATTGTAAAGAGAGAAAGACATGGAGATAACTTCTAGGGATTTCTTCATCATTATTAGCAAATTGTTTCTCCAATTTTAATACCTGAGCTTGATCTCTGGATACTACTAATATGCACAGTACAACAATAATTCAGATTATATTTCACTTATATTTTCTTACTTTGCAAAAAAACCAAAAACTTGATCCTGAAGAAAAATAAGAATTTAACTTTTAATTTATATGTATTGGGATACTCGGCAAGTATACGTATCATTATCAAGTAATATAGGACTTTTTTATTAAGACCTAAATATCAAACCGAGAGGGAAAATAAACAATATGAACTATTGAATAACAAACTTTCTATTTTTAGTAGAAAGATAAATATCTAAACTAAAGATGATTTTTTGCAGTAATGAAAATTTATATATTTTTGTATTTTCAATATTTTGATAGAGCAACAACAATTTAAAAACATAATTAGAGTTTTTGTAGAAGAAAAGTACTAAATATGAAAATATCTTTCTTCTTATTATGAATCAATAATAAGTATATGGATTCTGTTGTGGAAGTATGCAAATTGTGTTGTGCGAAATAGGAGCAATAATATTCTTTACCCTTACTAGAGATGCCATAAAAAATAATGGCTAATTTAAAGTTTGGAAAGTTTTGAAGACCGGTTAAGCAAGGAAGATACTAGCTCTCACTCTAGAGCTCCCTTGATTCCCTCCACCTGGGGGCTAACATTCTCTTATCAGAACTTAAAACAATAAACCAAGTTGGGGGTTTTAACCTGTCACTTTAAAGTTCTCTAACTCTACAGCCTTCAATGAATATTTTCCTATTTATTTGCACTCAATCATATGAACTACATTCTCGTTCATACAACCTCATGTGATTCTTTCCAATTGTTGACTGAGATAATATCAGCTTGATTCTTACATGTTCTCACAAAAAAATTTAACATTTGGATTGGCTAAATTAAGAAGTTAATGAAGTGCATGGATTTAAATCATCACAACTTCTTCCATCATTGAAGATCAATACTTTCCACAACTTCCATCCAAAACTTAATTACTTATCATTTTAAGAAGAAAGATAAGGAAAACTACTTAGAATCCATGGAGAAAATAAACCAACACTTTAGTTTAAAAGAAGAAATCATTGTCAAACTAACAACAAGTCTCAATTAAAACCAAAAAAGTCTCAAAACAAAAAGATAAAAACTTATCTCAAGTTCTCCACCAAACTCTTAAAGTTCCTTTAATTAGTCTCAAAACAAAATGATAAAAACTTATCTCAAGTCCTCCACCAAACTCTTGAAGCTCCTTTGATTCTCTTTTCTTTACAATCACTCAAAATAAAATAACAAAAAGGATAAAATAAAAGTAAAAGTAGTGCCTGAAAATCTCTATCAAACTAACTCCCCAAATGAGGACTTTCAAAACTTTCCAATATTTTCAGGACTCTTTTCTAAGTCCTCTCTTCTTTCTTTTATAAGAAGTAACTCCCAAAATGAAAACTTTTAAAACTTTCCAATACTTTCAGGACCTCTTTCAAAGTCCCAATCTTCTTTCTTTTATAATTTTTCAAAAGGTGCCTTGGTTTTTCTTCAAAATATGTCTATATTCGATGTATTTCCCTAAAAGATGCATCCTTTCGTGATAATTTTTGTCCATGGTGGTTATAACCACCTATTAAGTCAATGGGTACCTAAAAATCCTCTTCAAAATTTGTAGAAACTGAATTTACTCGCCCAATAACTGCCACTGACGCTTAAGCGTGGATCTCTGATGCTTAGGCGCGACCTTCTTTGTTTAACCAACACTTAAGCAGTAAGAAATAATTCTAATAATTAAATTAAACCTTTAAAAATCATAAAAATTGGTCCAAGTGGTCCTCTAACCTAGGTGAACCTCCAATATGTTTCATAAGTATATAGGTTTTGTTTTGGTTGAGTTGATGAGTTTTCATTAAAAATCCCTATCTTTGCATTAAAATAATTATAAAATTGAATAAATTTGAAAAAATCACATTTCCTCCTCTGATGTTTTACTTAACCCATGAGTGGGGTAAAATAAAAATTTTAAACTCATTTAGGTTTAATTTAATGAATTATAAGGTGTTAAGGCCTCATGGGTAAACTGGTAATTTTAGGATTTAAGCCCCAATTAATATTTTGGCCTAACCAAAGGGTAAATGGGTAATAAATGATCATAATTGGCCTGTATTGATGATTGAAACATGAAAGAGATAAATGGTATCAATCAATCTCACTTTGGTCTCAATAAGGATAAATTTGTAATTTCTCAAATTGATGAAACTTGGAGGAGCAATTAAATGAGAAGATATTGAAGTTGACTTTGAAAGATCATAACCCATTGATTCAGAACCCCAATTAATGGTTTTAAAATAATTTCTGATTCTTGATAAGGGTTAAAATATAAATATTCAAATTTTCCTAAAAAATTACAAATCTACCCATTAAGTTTAAGGGCTTAGTGGTGACTCAGACTTAATCAAAATCTTGTCTAATGTGGTTTAGAAAATGACCTATAAATAATTTGAAACTTTTTTAAAATACTATAAGCCCATCTTCGAAAATCAAACCAGCTAAGTTTCTTAATTAAGCCCAAATTGCTCTGAAGGGCCTTCACCTGTAAAATCCGTAAATGACACATCAAATGATAATTACCCCACTTAAAGGGATAATCAAGACATCAAGGTTCATTGAGCAAAAATGTATGAATTTGGTGATCCTTATAGCAAATATAATA
Source organism: Phalaenopsis hybrid cultivar (assembly GCA_002079205.1). NCBI lineage: Eukaryota > Viridiplantae > Streptophyta > Magnoliopsida > Asparagales > Orchidaceae > Phalaenopsis > Phalaenopsis hybrid cultivar. The sequence goes on from JXCR01149147.1 coordinate 605,982, forward strand.
AGACCAAAATTAACTCGAGATGATTCGAGGGACTGTGAAAGGTCTAGGGTATTACTGAGGACATTTTCATGATCCTTTGGTAATCTTGAAGGATACTTGGACATATTATGATTTGCTTGAGGGAATCATCCCTACAGATGAACAAATTAGCCCACTAGGGTATGGCATAGGGTTTGATAGACACACCTCAAACCTGAGTTCTCTGGTTTTCCTACTAGAATGTTTTAATTTCTGCAAAATAATATATATGTTTTGCAAGTACTAACCTTTCAGTTTGATGAATGAGAAGAACCGGCTTGTACACTTTTAAGTTACTGCATTGCAACTTATTTACCTTTCAGTGTCTCTCATTTCCTACCTATAAACTTACATGTTAAACAACAAGGTCACCCTGCATGTCAAAATTGAAACTTTTAGGATAGCCACAGAACTGAAACCAAAACAACAGTTAAGAAATCAAATCAAGATAAGAATTCACCGCCACAACAGTCAAAATATAAGACAACTTAAAACTTCATCACAAATAAAATAACAAAACAAAAATTGCAACTAAATTAAAGCATCTCTATTAGATGATCGGGAATCCCTCGGAGGAGGGAACCTACGATTGCTAAGGAATTTTCCATTGTCTTAATGAAAGTATGGAACTCATTGAGTTGAGAAGTTAATGAAGTGCATGGATTTAAATCATCACAACTTCTTCCATCATTGAAGATCAATACTTTCCACAACTTCCATCCAAAACTTAATTACTTATCATTTTAAGAAGAAAGATAAGGAAAACTACTTAGAATCCATGGAGAAAATAAACCAACACTTTAGTTTAAAAGAAGAAATCATTGTCAAACTAACAACAAGTCTCAATTAAAACCAAAATTAGTCTCAAAACAAAATGATAAAAACTTATCTCAAGTCCTCCACCAAACTCTTGAAGCTCCTTTGATTCTCTTTTCTTTACAATCACTCAAAATAAAATAACAAAAAGGATAAAATAAAAGTAAAAGTAGTGCCTGAAAATCTCTCTGAAGTAACTCCNTGCTACTTCGCCGAGGAGCCTGGAGCTAACTTTGTGGGCAGCCTTCTACAATAGCACATCTTTCCTTAGAAGTAAACAACGAGCCAAAGGATTTTGAGGTCGTTCGCCTAGTGCGACATAAATCCTCAACTTTCTTTTAGGCCTTTGTATGGCTCTACTATACAATTTAAGCCCTAACTCGCTCTAGGATTCCAAGTTTGTCGTTCGTCACGACCTAAATCCTCACATATTTTAGGATATTCATGCAATCGACTTGCATGAATGTAAGCCCTAATTAATAAAATTGGTAGGATGGCAAACATAAATTCTTTTTGAAGTTGAAGCCAAACAATAGGATAACTTGGGAAGTCATCGAGGTTCTCCTCAGGATCCATGACATCCCTTAGTTCTTCTTCCTTTGCATTCAAAAATAAATGTTCCAAATTTGAGTCAGTCCCATTTCACACCTCTTTGTCTGAACTTTTGAAAAATCTTATCCCTTGAACTCCTTGAAGACAGTATCCCCTGATTTTAATTGAGAGTTTTCTTAGGCGACTTCGGTTATCTAAGATGTAATTAATTATAGGGGCTTGACCTTATATGAAACTTTGAAGAACCCAGCTAAATATAAACCCAATTTACTTCTTCATAGGGGATTTTGTCGGTCAACATAAAAAAATGGTTTTTGGCAGACTTAAATGAATGTCATAAATTCATTAGTTTATCTAATCGAGTATTACCAGTAAGTAGTGTGTCTACCCTTCGGGATAGATGCATTGCTTGCGGTATTATGCTCGTTTATTTAAACTACCGAGGATATGAGATCGGTTCGGTTTTGTATTTTCAAAATTTAAAATACTACTTTTCCCAAATTATATATATAAATTAAATTAAAACGGACGTCGAGATAACCATTACAGCAACCGACAAATTCCAATTTGGTGACTGACAGTTATAAACTATAAGACCTTATGTTGCGCTTTGTTAGTGATAAGTTGGTAAATGCATTATTTAAAGGTGATCAAATCTCTAATAATTAACCTTTTATTAAAGAAATAAAAATTTGGGGGATGAATAAATTTGAGGATAGGCATTTGTCGCCCATCACATAAATGTGGTTCTGCCATTGGCTATTGGCTAGCCTCCCCAAGGATGAAAAATCATTTTAACTGTACCAACCAATTGTGCTTCTCTTTTTTACCTCTAAAGTCCTTGCAAAACCGCGTACGCTTATGTGGAGCCAGATTATGTTAATCAATTGTTCACTCAGAGCCACAGGTTTCACTGATTAAGAGTGGTGGTGAGTTTGTCTAAGAGGGGATGTCCCCCAAAATTTTTTTTCTCTATACCTACTACCATAGCAACCAAACTTAGGTTCTAAACCCGAGAGCATCACACTGCATTGCCCCTACACCCATTTGAGCGTCACAGTGCCACTATCGCGATAACCTTGTGCTAGTAACCGAATCTGGGTCTTTCTCAATTGAAGTTTCCAGTTTTGTCAATTGTAAAGTTGTGCGATTTCGATTTCTCTCGAGCTAATGAGAAGAGTAGAACGTTCTGAAGTGTTCCAAAGATTAGAGAACCTTATGTGTTGCATAATTTATACAATTCTATTCATTTCTTTTATATTATATTTCTTGATGTGCCACTCTTGTGATTTTTTTTCAGTTCTCGTGTTTTTTCACTTTCAATTTCGTTCTTTCTTTTTAGCAATTCTATTAAAAATTTTACTTCTGAACTCATGAATCAGTTTACAATCTAATTTCTCTGCATCTCTCCCAACCAAAAAAAAAAAAAAGCAGCATCAATTTGTGTAGCCGCTAGAGCTGGTCCTCCTCCCTTCCTCTCCTCCTTCAAACTCTCAGCCATTATCTTTGCTCTTGCCGATCTCATCATCCTGTTCCTCACGTAAGCACTAAGCTGCATTCAACAAAATCCTCTAATTTTAATAAATACTCTTTTTATTTTCAGGAGCAAGAAATTTAGCGGATTAGGAAAACATCATAAGGTTCTTTGAGAAATATCAGCAAAAGAAATTTGTGTTCGGCAAGCAATTTATTAAATAATCAAACATCAACTCTATGTATAGACGCCCGAAGCGTACATGCCTGCTACAATCTGGCGCATGATTCATATACTTCAACAACTTATTTCAAACCAAAATTTAAAAATTAAAAAAAAAAATTGAAGGCACATGTTACTTAGTATTCGCGTTGCAGAACTTTGCTTCTATTTATTTTTCTGTATTTTTGTTTACTTTTATCTATAAAGTAGAATGCATCGGTTTCTAATATTTCTCCCAGACAGATTTATTATTATTATTATTATTTTCATTTTTATGTTAATGAGCTTTAAATATAGTAAGTATCTTTCGAGAAGAGAGAAAATGCTTAAAACTACTATCATCTGCATCCCATAAGTTTTGCAAAGAAAAATCTGTGCACAATAATTCTTGGTAGGTCAATAAATCATTCAAACCGATCATATGTACATTGGGACTCGTCCAACATAATGTCTCTCATTGAGAATAAAGGTTGTATTTAATACACACATCAATCACACCAACTGTGGCTAGAATTATTGAGAAATGGTGGAATTTCATTCCCAAATCAATTCAATTAAATGTGGACCAAATTCCCTCCAACGCAACAAAAAGCGACATATTTTCAATCTATAAATTGGTTTTATAGCTCATTGGATTACGCGCCAGTCCTAGTGTTGTGACTGCCATTAATTGCTTTTTGATTGGGTCTCCGATCTTTCACTTGGTTTTGGCCATAAGTATCCCATTCAATTCCTGTCCTTTTTTGTCTGCCAAGCTCTATCTTAAACCTTATTTATATTCTGTACATATTTATACACGCACACCAGTTTTTATCAGTGTCATCATAGTAAATTCTTTCTGTTGATTAATATTTATACTAATTATATAGACTTCAAACTTTTCAAAAAGAAATTTCATGTCATGTAAAAATTTATGAATCTATTTGGCGAATTATGTGAGAGTTATGAATAAACTTTCATAAATCAATTGCTGGTTATTTGATTTGTTTCCTTTGGCTAAATTATTGTGGTTCCTATTGTGTATTTGTTGAACGTGGATTGGTCCATGATTCACACCAATGGAATAGAGTGTTAGGCAGGAGAGAGAGAGAGATGGAGATAGAGAGAGAAGCACGGTAATGAAGTGTAAATTAGATTGTTCATTAGCCCTTCTTCATAAAATAAAAACCCAGTTTATAGATGAGAGTACAATCTTGATAATTACATGCTTCCCCTGCTTTAATGGATGACACTGAAGTGCATTTTGGGAAATTTCACAAATAAAAGAATGTGATTTGGCAAGTGCCGCTCAATCAGGTACGTTAAGTTGATTTTGTCGGTCGATCTTGGGTTGATGTTGAGTCAGCAGGTTTTGGCTCACTCTGCTCAATTTTTTCTGAGCAACTATCCTGCTTCAATTGTGGCCTTCTTATCCCATGATGAGGAACTCTAATCGATGGAATAAGGCTATGTCATAAGCCAGATGGTGAATCATTGTAATCTGATGGGCAACTCATACCTCGATGAAAAAGTCCTTTGAGATGTTCTTGGATCATGTCATTATGGATCCTTGGCCCTCCCTATAGAATGCGAGAGGACTCCAATTAGGTGGTTTGGGTTGCTAATCCTTTCGCTTAAATTGGATCTCGTCGTGAGAGGTAGGTTGATGATTATGCTTGATTTGATTGACTCCGGCCTTTTGGTCTGGACTGGCTGCATCTAGTCACCTTTAATCGTGGCTTAGAAGATTGAACTTGATCAAAAAGATCCCTTGATCTTCTGCTAATATATCCCTTCATTTTTTACTTGTGGGTCCTTCTGGTCGTACATCTTTATCAATTTCTCTTTTGGATCTCCTTGAGATTTGGGCTAACATGTTTCTGATGAACCTATTTTAGTTCTCTCATTCTCTTAGTTCAAAGAGACAATTGTGGTAAAAAAAGAAATAAATGCAACAAATTGATTTATTTCTTTTATAATCAATATTTTAAAGATTACTCTCCTAAATTTTTGTGTCTACGATTCCTACAAAAGAGGTATGATTGGTACCTTTGCTACTCACTTGTTCTTCCATCTCTGAGCCTTGTTATGTCGATATTTAGAGCATATTCACAGTGAGCGACAAGAAACCTTTAGATGCATTGCCATAAGAGGATATGATCAAGTGGGAAATTTGATTGCACCAGCCACAGACTCAACCCAACACGAAGAAGAAACTACAATATGAGGGAAGCCCGAAGGGAAGAAATGGCAATAAGGAGGAAGTTGGTCAAAGGGTGAAAGATAGAAGAAACAACTTGTTTACAGAAAGCGGAGGGCGGAAGAGATAGTGGATGTCAGGATGTTGGCATCATTTTTTTTTATGTATTTCATGCTGCGGCATGTTTTTTTGTCATTTGACGGTATTCTATTGATACGGATGTTTCTGTGACATAAGTTGTTAGCAAAAATCATTCCATGTGCATTCTTGCCTAAATTCCAAGATTTGAACTAGCATAGCCACACCCTAAATCAGCATAGCCACACTGCCCCTTCTAAACTAGGTCTGTCCATCCCAGAAATCGCATAGCCATGACAGTCTAGACGTTGCTACACCCCTGGTTGGCTTAGCCACACTGCGCAAGCTGAGCGAGTGATGTAATTACATTAGTCCCAGGCATAGCTACGCCTTCGACTTAATTCTGGATATTTTTTTACCAAATTAAGTCACATGTAGAGCTAAGATTGGTCAAGGAGTTCTTTAGGATGTTCTATGTGCTGCCATATCAAAAAGGAAAAGTTTTCCATGGATGAAATGTGGGGCAGAAGGGCTTGATATGGTCCATTTTGCCACTTTTGGAAGGGGAGATCAAGGAGGGCATATTTCACTTTTGAAGGATATCATTTTTTTTCTTTTTGAGAGTGAATAGTTGTTTTTATTTCTTTGGGGAGGCTATATTTTCTAAAAACTTAGGCAATTGGGAGAGCTAGAGGAGAGATCTTGATCCACAAAAATAATATACTGTTTTAAATACCCTTTTTCTGTATATTTTTGGTGATATTACACTTTAAAGAAATGTTATTTTTTGTTTTTGTTGCAGGTATACCATTTTTAGGCATTTAGAGTAAAAATGGTTAAGAAAACAAAATTTGGAGCAAAAACAGTCAATTTTGGGGTTTAGCCATGATGCGCCAAAATCCAGAGCATTGGCGCATGATGCGTCAAGCGCAACATTTTCAAATTAAGGTGGTTCGAGATGAATTTTTCGCAAATATTCAATGGGACACTTTTTCTAATCACCTTATGGAGTGATTCAATGCATGTAGACACTTTGGAAGGTTCAAATTTGGAGATGTTTGACTCTTGGATCAAGGAGACACTTCTTTTGACATTCAAAGTTTTGACTTTGGAATTTTGGAGGGAATTGAGACTCTTTTCAGACAGGAGAGGCAGCCAACAAAAGAGAACTTCTAAAGGGAATTAAAAGGGAGGATGAAAAAGTGAGAGAGAGAGAGGATAGGCGTGAGTTAGAGAGAGAAAAATGAGGAGATTTTCTTCTAGGGTTGTAAGAGGAGAGGAAATGTGAGAGATTTCTTCTTCATTACATTTCTAGGAGAGAATTGGGCGAGATTGTAAAGAGGGAAAGGCTTGGAGAGAACTTCTAAGTATTTATTCAGGAAGGATTATGAGTTAAGTTGTATTTTTCATTTCTTTTGTTTGTAAACTTGTTTTTATATTTGAAATCTGTGTTTTATCGTATCCTTCTCATGAATTCTGAGTAAACTTCTTTATCCTTCTACCTACTTTGAAGAAATGGTTTTGTGAAGAATTGATTTTATTTTCTACGGTTTTAAATGTCAATAATTTGTGATGATTTGAACTCTAATCTTCATTTACTTTTCGATCTTGCCAATTGAATTGTTAAAATGTGTTGAGAATTATATGTTCTGAAAAGGGGATATGATTTCTACAACAAAAGGAGAATCACATTTGATTTCATGGGAGAGTATTTCATCCATGGGATTGGGTGCAAATGAATAAGGAAATATACTTTGTTGGATGTAGAATTGGAAGATCTTAAGGTGATAGATTAGAATCATCAATTTGGTTCAATTAACTGGAAACTAATGCAAGCATGTTAGCCCTCATGGGAGGGAGTAGTGGGAGCTCAGAAATGACAGTTGGTATCCTCCCAGCCTAACCACGGAATTAGGGACAAAACTCTGTATTAGTCAATATTCTTTATAATGCTTGGAAGAGGGTAGAGAGTAGGATTGCTCCTAATTGGCACAAAATAATTTTTAAATGTATTTTTCAAAGGATTTCAATTTCTTCACAAGACATATTTTCATTGTAAAGGGGAAGGATGTTTTCTCATACTTGTACTTTTTGTCCACAAAAACCTTTATTTTATTTCAGCAATTTACTTTTGAAAGTTTAGCATCTAGTTTAATTTATTTGCTATAGTCGTACATCTTCATATTAAGAAGCATTTCACTTAAGTAGTTTAATTTCAAACTTTGCACTTTATTTTGTTTTTATTTTTATTTTTTACTTTTATTTTATTATAGAATATAATTAGCTAGCTTATATATATTTCTAGCTTCCCTTTGGGATTGATATCTAGGACACCATTAGAGCCCTTTATTACTTGAACGATACATATATTTGCATTATATGTAAACAGGAATTTGAACTTTAAATGAGGTTTTTAAAGATAAATTATTTTCATTAAAATTACATTATATTTTGGGTTACATTGCATCAATATTATTAAGCTACACAAATTCCCGCGCGATCAAGTTTTTGGCGCCGTTGTCGGGGAAGTAACAGGAAATATTAGTTAATTTTATTTTAAAATATAAAAATATATATATAAACAAAAAGATTTTAGTTTAGTTTGAACATTTTCTTTGTTAAGTGTATTACTACTTGTTTTTGTTTTGTTTATGCGTAATATAAGATCTAAAAACCTAATACCTTATGATTCTGAATTAGAAAGAACAATTAGAAAAATTTGAAAAGAACAAAAATAGCAAAATCATTCTAGCAAAATGGCTTACAACTCAAGTAATGCTGGAAATGAAAATGAACATCATCAGAGACCTTTAAGGGATTATGCTAATCCTACAGAAGATAAAATTCATTTTAGCATACAAAACCCTGTTGTAACTGCCAATTCATTTGAGCTTAAACCTGCTATTATCCAAATGGTACAAAACAATCATTTTGGAGGAACACCAAATGAAGATCTAAATTTACACCTTACTAGTTTCCTAGACTTTTGTGCTACATTTCAATATAATAGAGTGTCAAATGATGCTGTCAGACTTAAACTTTTTTTTTTCACTGAGGGATAAAGCTAAGATGTGGTTAAACTTATTAGCACCCGGATCTATCAAAACTTGGGGAGATTTATCACAAATTTTTTAATCTAATTATTTCCCACCTTCAAAAACGGCTAAGCTTAAAACTGATATTACATCTTTTTGTCAGTTTGAAGGGGGATCAATTTATGAAGCTTGGGAAAGATTTAAAGATCTCCTTAGGAAGTGTCCACATCATGTGTTGCCAGATTAAATAAATATTCAAACCTTTTATAATGGATTTGTTGGATCCCTTAGATCGATAATTGACGCTGCTTCTGGTGGATCATTAATGTCAAAACCATTTAATGAAGCATATTCATTAATTGAAGAGATGACTACTAATACTTTTCAATGGCCCTCAGAAAGGGTAAATCCATGAAGATTAGCCAATGTTCATGATTCTGATGCAATATCTTTATTAGCTGCTCAAATAACTGCTATATCAAAAAAGATAAATCAATATGGAATGAATTATTCTCAAACAACACCTGTGCTTGAGGAGAATTCATGGGAAAAAATGATAAAATCTCAATCTTCTTATGAGACTTTAAATGCAATAAAAAATTATTCTAATAATCCTTCTGCCCATTATTATAATCCTAGATAAAAAAAATCATCCAAACTTTAGTTGGAGTAATAATAACTCAAATACGTCAAATCCATAATGGGGAAACAATGTTGCAAACCCAGTGGGAGCCCCAACAATCAAGGAAATCAAACTTATAAACCTTATTACCTCCTAAGATTTATTAATTTTCAAAGTAAGGAGAAAAAGTTATCAATGGAAGAATTGATATTACAAATGGGAAGTTAGTTACAGAGTCTAGGAGCTGCAATCAGAAACATGAAAAATCAATTGGGATGTATTGCTACTGCACTTAGCAATAGACCTCCAAGAACATTGCTTAGTAATGTTGAAGTAAAGCCTAAAGATCAGAACATGGAGAAAATTAAAGCTATTCAATTGAGAAGTGGAAAAGAATTAGAAGAAAGAGTTAAACGAGAAGTTGAAATTGAAAAAGATGGGGTGGAAAAGGAAGATTCTGGTGAAGATTTTCATCATGAGTCAGAAATTTCTATTAAACCAATCAAAATCACAATAGAAAGACCACCTCCATTTCCTCAAAGATTGAAGCTGAAGTATAAAGATAAACAATTTTTGAAATTTTTAGAAATTTTGAGGAAATTAACGATAAATAATTCATTTGTTGATGCTTTGAAATAAATGCCAAGCTATGTGAAGTTCATGAAGCATATACTTAATAAGAAATAAAAGTTTGTAGATAATGAGACGGTTGCACTCATTGAAGATTGTAGCGCTATAATTCACAAGAAGCTTCTTGGAAAACTTAAAGATCCTGTAAGCTTTACAATTCCTTGTGTTATTGGCAAACAATTTTGTGGAAAAACTTTACATGATTTAGGAGACAATATTAATCTTATGTCGTTATCAATTTTCAGAAGGTTGGGTTTAGGAATTATTTCGCCTATAATTGTAACTCTTCAGTTTGTTGATCGATCTATTAATTATCTTAAAAGAGCTATAGAAGATGCTTTAGTAAGGATTGATAAATTTATCTTTTTTGTGCACTTTATTGTATAAGATATGGAGGAAGATAAAAAAAATTCCTATTATTTTAGGAAGACCACTCCTAGCCACTGGAACAACACTGATAGATGTGCAAAAGGGAGAACTAACTGTGAGAGTTAGTGATTAAGAGGTTATATTTAATATTGCAAAATCAATGAGATACCCTGCAAACAAGAGATTGAATGTTTCAGAATGAATATTAATGACTATTTAAGCCATGAATATTTCAAAAATACATATGAAAGTGAATTCGAAAAGTAATATATGGAATATCAAGATGAGGAGAAATTTTAAATGTTAGATCCTGCAGAACATGACAATAATTTGATTTCATCTATTAAAAAACCCCATGAACTAGAATTGAAAACACATCCTACACATTTGAAGTATGCATTATTATAAAATTTATCTACACTAACTGTCATAATATCCTCATAAATAAATGATGCTCAAGAACAAAAATTGTTAGAAACTTTAAAAAAATACAAGAAAACCTTCGGATGGACATTAGCTGATATTAAAAGAATCAGACCTTCAATCTGTATGCATAGAATTTTGTTGAAAGATCAACATAAACCAAGAACTGATCTTCAAAGGAGATTGTATCCTATGATGAAACAAGTGGTTAAGAAAGAAATTACAAAATGGTTAGATATGGGAATAATATATCCTATTATAAACAGTGCTTTGGTGAGTCCAATTCACTGTGTTCCAAAGAAAGGAGGTATAACTATAGTGATAAATGAGCATAATGAATTAATATCAACAAGACAAGTCATTGGATGATAAATCTGCATAGAATATAGAAAATTAAATTCTGACACCCTGAAGGATCATTTTCCTTTACCCTTTTTGGACCAGATGTTGGATAGATTAGCTGGGCACAAATAATTTTGTTTTCTAGATGGATATACCGGTTATCACCAAATTCCTATTGCTCCTAAGGATCAAGAGAAAAAAACATTTACAAGTACTTATGGAACTTTTGCTTTTCGGCGAATGCCTTTTGGATTACGTAATGCACCTGTAACATTTCAAAGATGTGTGATGTCAATTTTCAGTGATTTGATTGAAAAAGGGATTGAAGTCTTTATGGAGGATTTTTTTGTATTCGGAACTTCCTTTGAAATATGTCTAAATCAATTACCAAAAGCTCTGGAATGATGTGAAAAGAACAACCTTGTTTTAAACTCGAAGAAATGTCAATTTATGGTTGCAGGAGGAATTTTTCTTTGACATAAAATTTCAAAAAATGGCGTGGAAGTAGATCCTAAAAAAATTCAGGTTATGTCGAGCCTACCTCCACAAACTAATGTAAGAAGAGTTAGGAGCTTTTTAGGACATGTTGAATTCTACAGGCAATATATCAAAGATTTTTCAAAAATTACTAAGCCTTTATGCCAACTTCTCAAAAAAGATATAAAGTTTGACTTTAACCAAGATTGCCATAAAGCCTATGAAACTTTAAAGGAAAAATTGATCATTACTCTTATAATTATTTCACCAGACTGGGAGAAACCTTTTGAACTAATGTGCGATACTACTGATATGCAATTGGAGTTATTTTAGGGCAGAAATATGATAAGATTTCCAAGGTCATATATTATGCTAGCAAAACTCTTAATGATGCCCGAATTAACTATACCACCACTGAAAGAGAGTTATTAACCATTGTGTATGCTTTTGATAAGTTTAGATCATATTTGATTGGAACTAAATGTGTTGTGCATACTGATCATTATATTATTAAATATTTAATGCACAAGAAGGATGCTAAACCAAGATTAATTGGATGGATACTTCTGAAGCAAGAGTTTGATTTTGTGGTAGTTGATAGAAAAAGGATTGATAATCAAATAGCTGATCATCTATCGAGGTTAGAATAGGAAGAAGTACTTGATTCTGAAATAGAGATTAAAGATACTTTTCTTGATGAACAACTTTATGTTGTACAAGAATGAGAAATACCTTAGTATGTTGATATTGTAAATTATATTGTTAGTTGTATTTTACTATATGGATTGACAAGACAATAGGAAAAAGACTTCATTTATAATACAAAATCTTATTTTTTAGATGATCCTCATTTATAAAAACAATGTAATGATTTAGTTATAAGACGATGTGTGCCTTATAAAGAAAGTTAGGAGATTATTCAAAAATATCATGATTCTGAATTTGGAGAACATTTTTGGAATGATAAAACTGCTCGAGATATTTTACAATCTGGATTTTATTGCCCTACTCCATTTAAAGATGTTAATATATATATATATATATATATATATATATATATATATATATATATATATATATATATATA